>JARSSU010034850.1:0-32503 GCA_029619165.1 Eurosta solidaginis
CTTCCATGATGAAACCCTTGCAGTTCTCTTGGCTTGAGGGATTTAATGTGGGAATGTTCTGGCCATGGTGAACCCATAAACTTAGCCTGCGTCTTGAGATTGCGTTACATTCGTGTGTTTTTCCGTTACCTTTTAGTTTTCATATATATATACGTATTTTATTAAAATTTATTCCAAAGTATAGTGTATTGAAGTGATAAATTTTAAAGTTATAGACATACCTTTTATATATATGAAATATAAGAATAACATAATTGAGCTAATTTATCAATTTTCAAGTATTTTCAATCCAACTAGGACTAGTGTATTAACTAGTCAGGGATGCTGATGCAAATATCGACTAGTATGTCAACTGGTATTACATTGATGCATAGACTGAGTAGTATGCCAACTGGTATATTGATGTTGAATACACTAACTAGTATATCAGTTGGTATGATATTGGTGTATATAATAACTAGTATGCCATCTCGTATAATGCTGGCGCAAAGGCTGACTAGTATGTTAATTGGTATGACCCTGAGGAGTATGCTGACTAGTATGGCATCTGGTACGATGTTGGTGTATATAATGACCTAGTTTGTCAATTGGTATGATGCTGATGCAGAGACTGGCAATTGATATTTCGTAGGACATCGCCATGTTAAAAATACCAGTTGCTAATATGAAAAAATTACAGAACTCATACTAGTTGAGATTTTTGGCAAACTAGTATTCATCTCGTATACATCTAGTTGGTTTGACTGCAGGGATAGAGAACATAGCACACCTCGAAATGTGACATATAATATGAACTCGCACATTTTAAAGAATTGATTGCAGATTTGTTTTGCATCGCGCCACCGTTGCAATTGCCCTAACTTGCGAAATTGATTTTCAAACGAGAATATCAATTTTTATTAAAGTTGTAGAAAGGGGTTTGAAATTTGTAAAGCCCCGCAAATCAGCAACAATAACAAAATCATTTAAACAGTTCGTTTGTGTCGTATGATTTTACAAAATCTAACTGGTTTACGTAGCGGTCGTTCGTTATTATATTTGAAGCTCAACAGGTTTTTAATATTCACACCTGCTTACCAAGTATGTATATACAAATAAGCAAATCAACCGGCAAAATAAACATATGTGCATATGAATGTATGCATGTATGAAGTCGTAAAGCAGCAGTTGTGGGGTTTTACGTTTACGTTTTCATTCATAAATTGAATTCGCGGCAAAAGCACGATAGACACGGCACTCATTTTGATATTTCCTCGCTTATCACGTGTTCTTGCGTACCAGTAGTGGCAATCCCGAAATTTTAGTTTTTAATTATTTTTTATTTTCCAACCACCTAGTTTGTAAAGGTATAAAGATTTCGTTTGTGAAGCTCATTTAAATTACAACTAGATATAAATAGAAGCAAGTAAGGTGGAGTCAACGCACCGCCGACTTTTCTGTAGAGAAATTTTGTTATTTGAGAGAGATTATCCATAACTTCGTCGAAATATTTTATTTAGTCAAAAATCGACAGTTTAGATAGATAGAAGGAAATTCTTCGGATACAGAACTGATTACCAGAACACTTGTGAGCCAAAGAATATTTATCCGATTTTTTTATATATATTTATTAAAATGATAACAACTAAAGTATGACTGTTATTATAAAAGTCAGAAATAATCAAAACGGAATAATCAAAAACTGGTTTTTGGTATTGAAGAGCAAACAAATGCTATTACGTCGTATAGAAAATATTAAATAGGGTTGCCGCTTAACCGGAACTATTTCGGGATTTGTTTTGAGATTATATTAGGATTATTTCGAGTTTTTCGTAACCACTATGGGATAGTTTCGAAACTACCTTAAAATCAATTCAGGTCCATTTAAGAATGCTTCCTTCATTGTTTTAATGCTATCAGGCATGTTCGGTGATCGTGTTCGGTTGATAAATATTTCCAGATGCACCGCACGAGTTGGGGTTCTGGAGATTTAAATATGTAGCTTCAAGTTTTCCATTTGATTTCGGTAAGTTAAGAAATTTATTGCAAGAAAGAAAAGTTGGAGGTAGAAGATAAGAAATTAATTCAATTTAATGAATTAGCTATCACACTTAACCAAATATTAAGAAATACTTTATAAAAATTCTATAATAAATTAAACGACTGATTTAGTGTATGGGAAAAAACTAAAAGCCATTTAATCTAAAAGTTTTTGATATTTTATCGAAAAATTATTGATTTGTTATCAAAAATTACTGATTTTGTATCGAAAAGTTATTGATTTGTTGTCGAAAAGTATTTTTTGTTTTAACAAAAAGTTTTCGATATGGTACTAAAAAGTTATATATTATTATCGATTATATATTTATCGATTTTTATAAAAACGGTTATCGATTTGTTATCGAAAAGTTATCGGTTTGGTATCGAAGCGTTATAGATTTCTCATCTGATAGTACGTAATTTGCTATCGTCGTGTTATCAACGTTTTCTGTTGTGAAAAAGATATCGATAAACGTCAATATAAATTCGATTACATATCTGTAAACCCGTTATTTCATGGGTAAAGTAAGAGACCAATAAAAGCCGATGACTCGACGATAAATGGTGATAACAAACTCATAATGCGACGAAAAATAATGAATATCTGCAATTAGGGACCATAACTTGGTAAATAAAATCATTTCTGCTTACTCTATCACTCTACTGGTTTTATAAAACCAAAGCCAAATCACAGTGGCATACAATATTAATTTCCAATTTACGCCCTATTTGAAATTTTCTTCTAATTTGATTCTTATTATTTGAATTTTCTTACAAGTGTCACTGCAGTTATTGGTTTAAAAATTATATGCCTTCATTTAGTTGTTCAGATTATTTCATCTACAGATTGATCAAATCTTAAAGACTACCCATGTATATGTACATTTATATTTAGATCTACTCAGCACACAGATTTTATATATGAAAATACAAACAAGTTTACAGAACTAGTTTACTAAGTTTTAAGAGACTACATGGGCTAAATCATATAAATGGCGAATCACATTTTTGAAGACGTCGGGACGGGTGAGCCCATTGCAGAAGTCTGTTGATGTGTTTGAAATGATTAGTATTCAATCTATCAACCCGTTTATATATATTCTTATATATGTGCATTATTGAATATGTTGTAGTGGACGCGATGTCGCGCATCACTGAATCACATTTGGTGTATTTATAATAATACTGTTGGAATGCACGCGCAGCAGGTGTACAATTGTCACACAACTATAAAAGCTGCACTGTGTGGGAGGTTGGAAAGGACGTGTTTCCAAGCCATTCGCTTTAGGTATTATTTTTAATTACTTACGGCTACAATTAAACACTTGTTAAATAGAATGAACGAGACAGTTGTATCCAGATGAGTGCTACATATGTTTGTGGAAATCCTGACACAAACAGCGAAAAGGCTAATACATTTCCAAATTTGATCTACATGTACTTTAGAGAAGTGACTTAAAATGTCTAGATGACCTAAAGCGGACATCGTGTATAATCTCACTCTTTTAATATTTGCATACAAACGTTTTTTCAGGTTTGTGATCGATGAGTAAAAAACTGAGAGTGTCATAAAATAATAAATATTTGTGTACGAGTTAAAAGTGCGTCTACCATTTCTCTTTATAGCGAATTTATTATTATTTACATACGCTCATATAAAAAATTAATAAATTTAAGGCGCGATAACCTCCTAAGAGATTTTAGGCCGAGCTTCTCTTCCAATTTGCGTCGTGCTTCTTTTTTAATTTTTCCTACAAATTGACGGGGCGGGACATACTTGTTTTATGCCGACTCCTAACGCCATCTGCAAGGCAGATGAGTTTTCACTGAGATTTTTCATGGCAGGAATACACTGGCAGTGCATGCAAACATTGCTGAGGGGACGACTCCGCTTAGAGAAATTTTTTTCTAATTGAAAAAACTTTTTTTAAATTTTGATGTTCCCGGGGTGTGAACCCAGGATCTTCGGTGTGGTAGGCGGAGCACGCTACCATCACACCACGGCGGCCGCATACGTTCTTCCACTTAGTTTGTTTACGTTAAGAATGATTGATCGTCTTCTTTTCACCCACAACATTTATTGCAATTTTTACTATTCATTAATATATCTTTCCGTATTTTTTACATATTTGCAATTTCTTATCCGTTTAACTCAACGATTTTGTAAACGCTTCTCTTGTTGTCGTTAGTTGTGTCTTTTTTTTATTTTTTTGCATATTGTCCACTTCGGAAGTATACAGTTGTAATTCTTAAATACATTTGTCGTTAGTTGCTTTGTCTCTTCCGCATTGTCTTGATCGAATATTTACATTGATCGCTTGTAATTATTAGGCCTTTTGAATTTATTATGACTTGATTTATTGTGTTTGCGACAAAAAATGTGAGATTTCCTTTGAAGACTTGGTTTTGTATAAAATTGGTGTATTGATAAGTTATCACTAATGAATTGCAAATTATTTGTAGAGCATTTATGTATAAAGAATGCAAAGAATTCGCAAACGCAATTTGTAGATATATAGAGTGCTTAATTTCTGTGCAGTGGAATATGCGATTGAACAAAATATTAGAGAAGTGTAAAAAAGTTTGTTACCGTGTAACGTTAAAAATAATATGTAATATGAGCAATGTGATATATTAAAAATAATATAAAAAATGTAATTCATTATAAGGATCAACAATAACTTAATTTTACCTCTGCCAAATAAGCACAGTTGGTGGCGTGGTTCTAAAAAAATTCTTAATGTTTAAATTATTTTTTCTAATTTTCTAGTTTAAATTTAAGTTTTTAAAAGTGCATCTATAAATTGTGTGATAAATATGATAGCTTTAAACGTTGCAAGTTGAAAAGTTTGTCAGAACCTACATATGTATTTACAAAAACTATTATCATTACACTATGATCTAGGAACAGTGTTTGGAAAAGCTAAAAAATTTAGTAAAATTATCAGCAGACTATTGGAAGAAGTTTGGTATGTTTGTTTTATCACTAACAGAACTTTCAGATCATGGGTGCGAATCGAGCTCAAGGCCCTAACAATAACATGTTATTTTTATTTTTTACTAGCTAAAGATATTCCAAATAAAGTCTCATCATGTCTATTTTTGCATACAAAGTTGAGTACCAAATACCAAAAAAAAACGATTTGGTCACTACAGCCTGCTCACCTACCATACCGAAGATCCTGGGTTTAATCCCCAGAAGAAGCAACACCAAAATACTTAAGACAAAATTTTCTAAAAAGGCGATCGACCCTCGGCAGTGGTTTGGCAAACACTACTAATATATTTCTGCCTTGAAAAGCTTTTCGGCAAAAATTAATTTGTCTCGTAGGTCCCGTCCCGTCAAATTTTCAGAAAAAATTAAAAAAAGTACGTCGCAAATTGGACAAGAAGAGCCGCCTAAGTCTCCTTGCAGTTCTATTGCGTCGATTTATTTATTTTATTAATTATTAATTAGAACATGCATTGAAAACAACCCAATGCAAAAGCACATCCGCACGCATTTCGTCTGATGCCCATATTGTGAAAACACATTCTGGGTTACCTTTGGCCCACATTTAGGTGAATATTTTTTGAAGAAAGCAAGATGTTGAAATACATATAAGATATCATACGTTAATACCCCCGAATACCTTTTTTACACCTATTTAATGAAGATATATCCAGGGGTACCCCTGATCCACTCGGAAAGGGGTTGAGATATCGAAATCAGGGTTACACTCTTTTTAAGCCTTCGTAAGGAGATTTGATTTCATATATATATTGTGCAAAGGCATTGTGAAAACAACCCAATGCAATAGTATTTTCCCATGCCTTTCGTCTGGTGCCCAATTGTGAAAACGCATTCTAGGGTTACCTCTTTGAAATGGACCAGGGACCCACTGGGAATTGAACTGGGACTTGTATTTGGACTGAGACTGTAATACTGTTTTCACACAGACGGCTTATTGAATAATAAAGGCAGTTTTCTACATTAAGACACTTATTGAGCTCAATCTTCCCTACAAAATTCGAATCTGTAATTATTTCATTGGTAGCTAATCGAATGCTAATGAAGTCGAAAGCACAATGCAACTCTGTTCGGAGCGTTCAATTTCTTAGTTTTTGGTGTTTTCAGTGCTTAAAAATGTCATTTGTCAAAGTAAATGTCATTGTCTGCATGGCGTAACGATACAAGGTTACAAAAACAAAGTACATGAAATTCTTATTTATGTATGTAGGTATGTCACCATGCCTGCCACCTTGTATCGTTCCGCCATGATTGTCTGTCATATATCATTGCCATTTTATTCGATTGACATTTCATCCTTCATACTAATCGAGCAGTTACTTCTGTGTGAAAGCAAAAATTTACGATTTCATTAGAAGGTGAAATGAGATCATTAAGTTTCTGTGTGAAAACAGAATAACTGAGGTAGAGGGAGGAGTGATAAAAGAATATACAGAAGGAGGAAGATATATAGAGGTAAAAACTTTTTAACAGTTTGTGCAGATAGACTAAAGTTTGGGCAGAATAACGTCTGCAGGTTTGCTAGTTGAAAAAAAAATCTAAATACTTTCTAAACTATTTCCAGCTGAGTTTTAAATATTTTGCGATTTCTAATACAGTCAATGTAGGGATTCTTAGTCATGAAATAAATGTGTGCCTCATGTTTGCCATTTTTTTTTAATAAAAGATTATAAACATGTCATTAAAAATGTCGTTATTTTTCAACCTAACAACAGAAATGCATACAAGTATACTAAACAAAAATAATAAATTCGTCTTTTTCTTTTGTGGCAGTGTTTCGGCCAACTAATAAGTGTGACCACTCACAAATTTGCACCGATAGCCTCTGAGGGAATTCCGAGGAAATTGGAAATTTGAATAGGGTTGGACCCAATAGACATGGGTGTGAAGGCATGGGTTTCATATTGCAAGTGAAAAGGTAGTTGATATCATGTGGAAACACATTACATGACGACATACATTGTGCTTGTCGGGGTTGATTCTAGATAAGAAAAAATTTCACTTATAACAGTGTTCAGATCGCAGTTGTGCGGGGCCCTCACATGCTTATGTATAAGCTAGGCCTCTCCAGTGCTCCAGCTGTTAGGGGGCTGCGGAGTAGCTAGATCTCGAGGCAAGAATTAAGCTAGGTCCCAGAAAACTTCTATTTTTTGACAAGAGGATGAATTTATTCTACAACGTAAGTTCAGGGACCTGATTGACCGTCAAACAAATACTTTTTCGTGGCATACTCCATGCGTCCCTAGGAGGCAAGGTCTATTCTAGCAAATATCTGTTGGGATGTACAGATGCCTGATTTTTAAAAGAAACTGTTTGTTCAGCATTCGTTTGTATTCTTTATGGGGAGTATATCATCTCAATGTGTAGTTGATGTTCTGTATATATGGGAAGATACACCTTGGTAGTTCTGAGTGCAGTATTTTGACAGATCTGCAGATTTATCAAGTGCTTTTCTCATGCGTGCTTGCCAAAATGCAGGTCATTATTGAACGTCACTCCCAATTTTTTTGTGCTGGGCAGGAGGTAGCATAATTCCCTCGACATGGACCTCTGATATTGCCGACATTTGCCGCGTTCACAGCATAGGTCATCAATGGAAGGGCCAGAGCCTGTACCCATTGTCATGCAGTCATCGCCGTAGGAACAAGCGCTCCTTCGGGTGAAAAAGAAACAGCCCTGTGGCGCTACTTGTTTAGTTTTCCTAGGTTTTGGTGTTACGTTCATGAACTGGAAAGATGTCAGCCGACTACTCAATAAGACCCAGCCTACAATTGTTTCATTTTAGTTTTGATACTAACTCTTTTTATATTTGTTATTAAAAGTCATAAAACTAAAAGCAGCCCACACCCTGCATGAATCTTATATACATGAATCACTCATTTTTAGGTTAGAAACGCTTATGACGTATGATTTTTTTATTGCAAGTTACTTAAACTAATACACTTCCGGTACATTGTCGAGATTTTGCACTAATTTCTTATTAATATAAAAAAATATATAACACAGCGTTGAATTAAAAATTAAAAGTTAGATAACAGCAGTCATAAATATTCATTGTTACGGTGGTGCTTTTAATTCTGCTGCCTTTCCATCCACAAAAGTTTACTAATATGACCACTTTCACCATCCTCAAATGTTTTCTGCAAGAACCCTATTTTATTTAGGTTTAAGCTCCGAAAAGCTTGCTTCACTATAGTCCCGGATGCTAGTATCTAGTTTTGTAAGGATTTTTTTTTGTAAACGAAAAATCTTCCTCTGTTTTTTAAAGGCTAGAACTACAAACTGGTTTGCTTTAGTATGCATATGATCCGGCGAGGTTTCATTTTAAAAGGAAATAACTTATTCAGCCGTGCTATAGCGGTAGCGTCGGCTTAAGGACTCAAAGTCCGGGAAAAGCAGCATCCAAATCTCGAAAAAATCCCCTTAATTAGAAAAAAGCTTCATAAGCATGCCCACTCTCGAAAGTTGTTTGGCAAACACTCCGAGTGTATTACTACCATTAAAGCTCCTCAGCGAAAAATTCATTCGCCGATCGAAGTCGGCATAAAATATATACATAGGTTCCGTCGCCCCAGGAAAATTCGAAAAGTAGCACGACGCAGTTGGAACCCCCCAGCGGGTTAGGGGATCAGAATATACCCGCGGTAGGTATGCCTGTCGTAAGAGGTGACTAAAATACTAGATTCAAGGGGCTGTGTAGTGCAACCCTTCAGGTTGCCAGCGCAATATATAGCTTCTCCAAACCCAATTATCAACCTCAACTATCCGCGGCGAATCTTGTTTCACTAACAGACGAGGGTCTGGCGACCCCAAGCTGCTTACGGAACTTGGGGGTGGGGAGGGAGGAAATGGCCTGAAGGTTTAATGTGGCCACATAAATCGTTCCCGAGATGGTTGGGCTAGCACCTTATTCGTGCTGTGGTACCGGAGCGTACCGGATCTGTATCCGGCAAAGAACCATCACATCTATAACACTCCCCAAAGCCTTCGGGGAGCAACCTTATCGCTACAACACAACAACAACGCAGATTGGAAGTGAAGCTCGGCCTTAATATGCTGGGAGGTATAACGCATCTTACAATTTTTTATTCAACTAAAATCATAGCATTTCTTGTCCCATATTCTGGTTTCATTCCAGTGAAAACTGGACTAAAAACCGGTTCTTTAAACAAGAAACACTCGTTTAACTTGATGTCTAATATATCCTGTTTACTACCTGTTTTTTTTACACTAGTCTCAACAGCCATTCAGTTAAATTTGAAAAGGTCATAAAGTCAATTGACTTTTTATGATCATTTAAAGCCGTCACAATGCCAATTGCCATTATGGCCGTTTCGAGTTGTCAAAAGTTCCACTAAAGTTATTTCATTGACCTAATGACAACCCATTGACATTAAATCAATTATAAGGATTTTTAACTTACGCCGAATGGATGTTCTCTGACTACACGTACTTGGGAGCAAGCTTCTATATAAAACAAATCTCTCCTTGTGAGTAGCTATCAGATGGTTCCCCCCTTGCATGGGCTTCTACACACAGCCCCAACCACTGACGCATAATATAAAAAAAAATAAAAATAAAAATATAGATGGCTTAAAAAAAAATAGTGATGGGTTTTAGTTTACGATGCAAAAAATCCATTAGCTTTCTTCCCATTGCTCATCGAAAGTGATGTTTTGTTCATCTGAGTATAACAAATTTCGGCGATAAGAGTCTCAATGGAAAGCGATGCTTTTTGGTGCGTACAGGGTTGGGATTCTTTGTCATGAAATAAACATATGCCCCACGATTACTATATGTATGTATATTGAATTAAACAATATAAACAAATTATTAAGAACGCTGATATTTCGCCAATCTCACAAGAGAGATTATTATTCAATATATTGAGGGAATATGTTTGACAGTAAAGGTCGCTAGAGGCTAATGTCTATTCTGAATATGTTTGCTTAGTTGAAAAAACCTACTTCACGTACACACGCACAGTGCAAATTAATGATATAATTTACAAACAACAACGAGTACTCGTCACAGTGCTTCACTACCCCACATTCATATAGTTACTATCACATACGGCGATTAGCAGGCCATTAGAATGCACAGACAAAATGCAAGTAATCACTTGAAAGAATATCATTCGCACAACAATCGCATAACCGCTAGTTCGTAAACTTCTCAAACTGTTTATAACTATTTATATATATGTAAGTAGAAACAGTTTGCATTTGATACACATATGCGACCTACGATAAGGGAAGTCTGTCTTATCTCTCACACTCCCGCCACTTTTGACCAGTGGGTGTCCTTGGCCGCCCAACCAAATAACTAGATACAATTCTCCAATATAACAACTAGATACAGTTCTCCGCAATGGTGTATGTATTCGTCTGAAGCAAATACCAAAGCAATGTATATTCATTTAGAAAGGAAATAGGTGCATTCTCGACTCCGGATTGACAGCCTCCGACGAAACCCACCATACACCATAATTTATGGGTCGAAATTCCTCAAGTGGGCCACTTTAAAATCGATTATCCAGTTTTCATTCATTAATCTGGTTTTAGTCGGTTTGGAGGTAAAGACGATCTCCCGAAAATATTTTTGCAAAAAATTTTGTTTACATTAGTTATTAACAGTTAGAGTTTTTGATCATGTTATTATCATGTTATTTAAAAAAATTAATAATTCGTGAACGGTTTATCGTAACTCAACGTTTTCTACATCAAAAGTTTCGACAATTAATATACTTTGGCATAAAAAATGATTTTTATAAAAAACTATGTTATGCGCGTGGGTTTTACCCCACGTTTCTATAAAAATATGCGGACTACGCGTAACTGGCCATGGGTAAAACATGAGTTGGTAAGATTGACTTCTGCTACAGCTAATGACTGTTGTTGTATGATATATTCATATTTGTAACAGGATTCCCCTCGCGTAGGTGAGGTTGACAGTTGCAGAAGTCCCTGAAGATATAAAGGTTTATATTGCGCTCATCAATCCTTGATTCGCGCTATGATCGTCTTAAGCTTCATTGATAGGGATAGAAAATTTGAGACATTTAAAATTGAAAAGACAAATCTATCGGTATCAATGGAATCCTTGGTTTTAAACTTTTTTGTTTTCGAAATTTTCCAATAAAATGAATTGCTTCAATGACATTCGCAAAAGTTTTGTGATGAAAAGATTTGTCCCACTACATAAGCGTGGAGAATCGAAATAACGAAGCATAAATATTATGATATTATGGGCCCTTTTTTAAGGATCGATCGATGAGGAGAAATTTCTGGTGGCTCAAAAGAGCAAATAAACTCCGTCGGATCTACACAGCTTGGGAGACTTCCACGACTGTGTTAATAGAGTGATAGTTGTCTTGGTTTTAGTGATATTAACATCCTCATTTTAAGGTGCCTAAAATGACTTTCTCAAAGCCATTTATAGTTTGTAAAGATAGATTCAATATTTGGAAGAAAACATTAGCTATTAAAGCTTCAGGTGATGTCATAATTTCTTAAAAACTTGCAGAAAAGAAATCAAATCTGTTAGTATAAAAATAGGAATTTTGCCATATTAATTTCAAGAAGTTGTTTAGCAAAAGCTTCTGCTGAAGTGTTTCCGCTAAATTGCCCTCTCATATTTCTAAAGAGAGTAAATTTGTGTAGGTAAAGCCGTCTATAGACGAAAAGCACGCATTTACTTCAACTGCGGCTGTCCCAGCAAGTAACAGGAAAGCACCAGCTTTGGGATGGTGATTACACCTTAAATTCTTAGGGGTTTGGTCTAAAACTTGCACCGACTGTTTACGAGTCATGGTGCACACATTGCACCACCCTCACTTTGGCCTGGCCGTTTGCATATGTGTACATCGGTGTATCAGATGTTTGCAGACAGTGGTCATTTAAATGCGAAGTTGTACGTCCACCAAACGGTATCCGCAGTATCTGAGATAGCAACTGCCATAGTGATTTCTCTTTTTGCTCTTACATCAATTAATATTAATTTGATATAGAAATGTTTTTTCCGGTCCCTCCAGGCGTATCCAAAAATACCAACCCTGAAGATAACATAAAAAAATACTAAAGGAATAACAGCCAAACCCAACTCTGAAATCAAACTTTACGTGTTGAAATAACCTACGTTTTAAGGCAGTCATAGTTCTGAAAGTCCCATTTGTCTTGTTTTTTTTGTCAATTCCATATATTACTGGTGCTGTTGGGACTTAACGTCATATAGCTCCTTACTAATTTTCATTATTTAATTTGTATGGTAGGTGCCACCCCCTTTTTTATATTGAAGTTATGTTTAGCTTATGACCATCTTTGGAAGGTTTGTAGTGCGTGATTTAAACTTAGTTGTGATCGGCCAATTCGTTTAAAGCGCAACCCGATGTATATATGGGGTATTCCATCCCATTTCAATCAATTTTGAACCCGACCCCTTTAGAATTGGCTGAAAGTTTTTCTTCTATTTCTAGCTTACGAAAGACGTTTTTCAGAAGTTTTTCAAATTTTTTCATCCAACTAAAAAAAAGTTATGAATTTTAAAAAAAACACCGTTTTTGTTTTCAAAATGCTATGACTTTTTCAAAAATTGTCCGTTTGGGATCTTTGTTTTTTTTAAAAACTTGTTTTTAAATCTACTTTTCGGAAAAAATTCAAAAAAAATTTTTAAGTTTTTTTTTGTAATTTTTAAGTTTTTCGAGATTTTTCGAATTTCGCCCTTTTTTTTCTCATAAAAAACTTCAATCGATTCTGCAATCATCCCCACTAATCCCGGAGTGGGCCGAAATATTTAATTGAAAAAAAAACTTTAAAATTTTTTTTGTATTTTTTCCGAAAAGTACATTTAAAAACATATTAAAAAAAAATAAATGATCCCAAACGGTCAATTTTTGAAAAATTTATAGCATTTTGAAAAAAACGCCGTTTTTTTTAATATTTAAAACTTATTTTGAGTTGGAAAACGGTGTCGGCCCACTCCGGGATTAGTGGGGATGATTGCAGAATTGATTGAAGTTTTTTATGAGAAAAAAAAATGGCGAAATTCGAAAAACCTCGATAAACTGAAAAATTACATTTAAAAATTTTTTTGTATTTTTTCCGAAAAGCACATTTAAAAACTAATTAAAAAAAAATCCCAAACGGTAAATTTTTGAAAAGTTTACATTTTGAAAAAACATGTCTTTTTTTGAGTTGGATGAAAAAATTTGAAAAAATTCTGAAAAACGTCTTTCGTAGCTAGAAAAAGAAGAAAAACTTTCAGCCAATTCTAATGGGGTCGGGTTCAAAATTGGTCGACATGGGATGGAATACCCCATATATATATATATTATATATATATATATATATATATTATATTAGGAAAGCGCAAATAAGAAAATGTTAAATAATTATAATCTAAACCCTTAAGAATTTATATTTGTCATTAAATGCCAACTAGCTTAAAATCGGCCACCCAATTCGTCACTTGTGGGATACGTGAATCACTACATTGGAATTTAGAAGCGCTTATGATTGACGTCAAATTTTCAAATATTTGTACTAATTTCTTGCTAGTCAAAAAATTGGTTCGACAGCGTTGAAATTAAAACATTAACATTTATGTTT
Source organism: Eurosta solidaginis (assembly GCA_029619165.1). Lineage (NCBI taxonomy): Eukaryota > Metazoa > Arthropoda > Insecta > Diptera > Tephritidae > Eurosta > Eurosta solidaginis. Next base: position 13,636 of record JARSSU010034850.1, read on the forward strand.
AGATATCAGGAAAGGGTAGTAGATGAAATATTATGCTACGGTAAAGAATGTATACTTATAAGGACTAGTGGGAATACGATTTAAATTGCCCTTGGTGTGACGAATTGACGCCAGTTAGCCCAACGAAGAAGCGACTGACTCGCCTTGTTGGTGTCAATAACCGTTAAAACGGTTAGGCGCCCATAAAGTTAGATTGGGCCCCGTGCTGGAAGAAGTTGATTAAGAAGAATTTTTTGGTACAAAAAAAATTTTTTTTTGAAAAAGATTAGCACGATGCAATTTCTGTCAAAGAATTTTTTGAGTTTGTGTTTCACTTATCTTCCTAAAATACTGGAATACTCTAGAACAGGGCTGTTCACACATTTTTATATTGAAGTGCAATTCACAATATATATACAAAATTATATGTACACTGAATCTTTTTTAAATTACAAAAAAATATAAAAAATATTTTAAATATTCAAAGAATTTTGATGGTCCCCTTAATAAATAATATTGAATTAAAAATTTTTTCAGTGCTACAATATGTTTGAACAATTCTTTGTTGTAAATTTGAATATCATCCAAAGTGTATTGGCTTCATATGGAAGAGTTTTTTCTTTACACTTACATATATATGAAATTCAGGCACTTGGGAGTGCATGAAATTTTTTTATTTTATTCAAAATGTGAATTTGTATATGTGCATTTTCTTCACGGCAAACAAAAACAACAGTGCTCTAGAGAGTTTGAACTATTGCCTAGAGGAAAGATCTAAAGAAAAAGTTTCCAAATATTTCGATGTTGACCGTTTTCCTCTTCTTCGCTTTACATTTCCCCTCATTTTAAGTCTTGTCTATTCGTCTTCTCTTAATCTCTTAAATGCTGGCCCATTATAGTTCCAATTATAGGGAAAGGCACTACCTTTAAATCTACAAGCAATAATTTCGGAGGATCTAGAGAGTGTATCCCGGGCCAAGTACATCATAAAGTTAGAAATATGTTTTTTAAATTAATATTTCTGCCATGAAAATGCATTTTCCTTACCGATGCCGTTGGGAGTCGGCATAAAACATATAGCTCCGGTCCCGCCAATATGTGGAGAAGATAAAAAGAGCACGACGTAAATTGGAAAAGAACTCGGTCTAATTCTCCTCGATGGTAAATCGCGTCATGTACTTAAACACTTTTTTCTTCTCTTTCTTTAAATAATTGTAAATTGTAATTATTTATGTTCTTCTGTTGTGCATTTTTGTTTGGTTTCTTCTGAGTATAGATTTCCTTTTATACATATTTTTGGCAAATATGTAAAAAGTATTTTATGTGGGAAATTCTGAAAAGAATTCACTGTTCATTGCCTAGACATTGTCATATCAGTGAAATCGCAAATGTGCAAATGCGCATGCGTGCATTGCAAGGTGCGTGGTGATGGTCTAACCAGAATAAAACTAACATTCGTAGGTACATATATGTATGTATATGTAGTAGATATTCAGGAATGAATATGCACAGGGAGTCATTCAGAAGGCCAGTTATCGCTATATTACGTCTGCAGTGGCAGCCGCAAAGGCGGCGAAGTTACTTCCGTTTTGACGCTTAGCCACATGCGCCGGTACCAAAAGAGGCAGAAAAATAAATGAAAAAAGAAGACAAAAAATAAAATAATAAAAACTCGTAAGCAAAATATAAGTGACAAAAGAAAGAAAATAAATATTGCAAAACATCACAAGCGAGGACAAATGTGAAGTTGAAAGGAAATGGCATACAAAATTAAAACTCAGCGGCTATTAATGCAAGAGCTTGTTGTAGAAATCATTCAGCTTGTAAAGGGAGAGACACTGAGCAATTTTCTTGAATGACTAATACCACAAGTCGATGAAGAGCGACAACAAATTGAAGAGTGTGAATATTTGCAGACGCAATTGACAATAAAAACGAAATAAAAAAAATAAAAATAAATGAATAAAGAAAAGAGCTGGATTGCAAACTGCACGCAAAATTAAGGCTCAATTTTCAAATTGCTTTACCACTGAGAAAAATGGATGTGTAGCCCTTTTTATGCTGTACACGTTTTTGGTTTATTAAATTGAATTAATTTTTTTAATTGAAATGGCTACGAACTGGCTCGCAAGTACCTCGCATAGATCAAGTGAGCCTGAAATGTAAGCAGCAATTTGAAAAAAAGTCTGAAAACACCTATCTTCCTCTTAAAAGGTGCCAGAAGTATTGTAATTGCTGCTTCGATATCTGACATATTTACTAACTGTTAGTAGCAGAAGCGTCAATCTGTAACGATATGTTCAATTTCATCTCACAGCTGTAATACTGCTGTATTTGTTGTCACTGACCAGACTTAATTAATATGCGTGTGATGCTAATAGAAAGTGCCCTACAATAATTTATACGTTCTGTACCACAGCCTTCCGTTGCGTAATAATACTAAATTTGAGTCTAACGCCATAATACTTGTATGTCTTGAATTCTTCAAGAATTTTTCCTTAGTTTGCCAGAATATCCGCGCTTTCGTTACGATTTATGTCCCTATGACCAGGGCACTGTATATATATATGTGTCTTCCTATGCTAATTCATAATAGTGAGTGCGTGGTTGCCACTACTTCTGGATTAGGTAAGACGGTTCTCAGCCCAATAAAGATCTTCTTTCGCCCTGGCATCGCGCCATATAATGTTTTTGGTAGAAAAACTACACGAGATTTTCTTCCAGAGTGGGGTACATTATTCAGTTTTACGCACCCGTCGAATATTATTTTAAACCATTCCACGAACGATCTACTCGGGATTTGAAGCATGATGTCTACCAAGTGGGAACGGCGACTTAAATTTAGAAAAATCTTCACCGTTCGTGCCATCTTAGTATGGGTCACCAAGCCCGACACAACCGCTCCGTCATCGCAGAGTATGCGTTGTCTGTGTCTCTTCTACCTCGTATCCATGGTAAATGTGCATCGAGAAGCACTTTAAGTGACTATTTACTACCCCTTGATCATTCCTCGTTCACTTGCTTTATTAGTTTCTGCACTATATTTCTCATTGCTAGGACTTTCCTCAACCGCGATTTTTCGCTGCTGCACTCGATGTCCTCACATAAGTTTTTCTATTACGCTCTCTCTGACCTGTGGCTTTCACGCTTCAATAGATCACCGTACTCGACCCTACAGGCTTTGCTTACCGCGACCTTTGCCAGCTCCAATATTTCTTTTACCTGCGCTCTAAGAAGACTCAACTCCTTGTTCCACCATGGCGGCTTTGTCTTTCCTCTGAATCTTCTTGAATCTTTTTAGGGGACAATCTCTGCTATACTCTCTCATAAGCGCTTTTGATAGGAAGTTATTGATTTCTTCAGTTCTTCTATAGTGGCCACTTCTTTAGATTGTCCCAGTTTCGTTTCTGAATATTCCCGGACTTTGGTCCAGTCCGTTGTTAGGATTTCAAAAGGTTCCTCCCTGGACTTCTATCTTTGCGGGGATGCTGAATAATTCGATATAACAAAAGTTACGGAAAAGTAATGGCATGTGCTCTTTAATACTGTTTACAGAATTTGATAATTCAGAATTTTAAAAGCAGAATCTTAAAAAGTCGTTTTCAAAAGCCAGAATTTAAGTTCCCAATAACATAATTTCGCCACTTAACTCTTTTATTTAATATAAGTGTATTGTTCACTAAAAATATTATAAGCTCATTAAATAAGTAAGTAAGTCATCTACTAACATTCCTGTAGTTGCAAGGCATCAATGGATTCGCTTGGGAATTCCTGCACATTCGACATTTGCTCATACAAAATTTCACCTCTTTTCAAAAAGATGGGCTGCAAGTTATCTGAATGGTAGACAAGCGTCGTTTCAACTTAGGAACGAATCTCAAAACCTAGGAGAGTTAAACAGGTGTATCCAGGGTGATGCCCTATCCCGGCTTTAGTTAATTTCTACATATTAAAGTCGCCTTCCCCAGCAGAAGGAGCTACTATCATTTTCTATACCGCCTACTGCACAATAATAGCAACAGGCCCTGACCATTCATAGACCAATTAGCTTCTAAAATAATAAGCTATTTCCCCAGTCTTCCAATTTCAAATCCACGTCCGTTCTGTTTACCACGTGGAAGGAACAGACGCCGCAATTATAGGACGTTCACGTCGATGGCATTACACTTCTGACTGCCAGACACCCAAAGATATTTGGAGTAAATTCGATAACACTAGGCGCATGTCTCCGAAATTGTATCGTAAGTACAAAGACGCAACCGATTTCTTAAGTCGATTGCCGGCAGCACTTGAGAAAAAGATAAAGAACAATTTACAAAAAATTGGCCGGCCGCTCGTATGCTACGCCTCGCCCGTTTCGTCGCCTGGCGTAAAAAAAACTAACCGGAAAATTCGTCAGGCCTGCCAAAAACTGCCATGGTATGTCTTCTTATGACTCCTGAACGTCACCTACATAGTGAGACAAAAAAGCTCAAAATTAAACAGTATAACAAAATGCTGAACAGGCAGTTTTTGCTAAACAAACCAAGACACCCTAGCAAACAACTGCTTGAAATAGCTCCGGCTCCAAGAGGGATGAAGAACATCTTCATAAGCACTATGACGAGACCCGGAACCTATCTACGCAAACGTTTGATTCAGATAAACATAAGGATGCCCTAAGACCAATGCACCACAAGGAGAAATTTGTATGGCACATTCGCCCAACCCGATTACTTCCTAGTGGTCCTCAACGAACCACTTATTTTCTTTGATGAACTTAATTAAGGTTACAGTCCTGGACATCAATGGAGAAAATGATAAATCGACTCCACTTCCTCCTCATCCTGACAGCTTCTGCAGAGTGAGCTTTTAGTATGCGCCACCATCGGAGCATTGTTGCGATAGCGCAATGACCTGTGCTGACACCCGTAAGTACTCTCACTGCATATTTGTTAAGATTGAAAAGGAAGCTAGTTCTTTTACTATACAAAAATGACCATAAGAACCTTAAAACCTCACAGTCATCTCATTTCATACTCCTCGATTTTCTTCAGGAGATAACCAAGTGATGGTCGTAAGAAGCTGTACGCATGCAAATTCGTTCCCTTCAATATAGCTGTGCCCCGAAACCGGAAAGAGCAAAGCGCGACACCTCCGTCCGACATACAACTTTATTCCGTTGGATTCTAATGCTTTTAAGGCGGCATGGCTGTCGACAAAGATCGTTACATTGGGGTCTGGGACGGGCTATCCTGGAGCAATCTGGTTACTCTCTCTCTCTATGGGTTAGACCACCGCCCGAAAGACAATGCATCAGTCAGGCAGTCGATACGATTGTTTTACCTGCATAGGCTTTGTCTAGATTCCAGCTCCAGCTCCACTTCACTTTCCATTTTCGAGCTATCTGTGTTGAATGCAATGCTCCTATCACTGTCTTGGCCTTCCCCCATTCTTCCCTTGAAAAAAGCTTTTGTTCTGCATCTGATAGTCAAAAGCTGCCGTGACATGTTCGGTGTCGTAGGTAAGATCAGTTGTGATTCCGTTTAATAGTTCCTTGTCATGTTTATTTATAAATTATTAAAAATTTTATATTCTTCTTTTGCTAAAAAAATTCCTTGGTACCTGCGTATTACACAATGAAAATATTTCACTAACAAAATATTTCACGAGTTCAAATAAACCAAGAAGAATTAAACAAGGGGCACCATAGGGTGGCTTCCTATCCCCACTTCTGTTTAACTTCTACATACAGAAGCTACCTTCACCACCAGATGGAGTCACTATCGTTTCCTACGCGATGATGCACAATAAAGGCCACAGGCCCAGGTCCACACAATAATAAGCAAATATCGAATATTTTTCGAGAAGCAAGCGCATGTCGGTCCAAAGCGCACCTGGGTGCAGTGAGTCATAGCAGCAATTTTAGTTTTATTAATCGTTTGGTTGTGGTTATTGCTTTCAGAGCTTGTCATCTACTAACAGCAGTTGCAAAGCATCAATGATTTTCCTTGGAAGTTCCCCATGTGAACCGAATTTTTACTCAAAAATTTAATTCGATAATGAACAACAACACATTCGCCCAAAATCGCGCTCGTGCTATGCAATGAGTCAAAGCAACAGTAATTTTGGTTTGCTTATCGTTTGTTTGCGGTTATTGTTTTCACGCCGTTTGCACCAACTGTTGCTTATATTTCGTGATTAATGTGAACTAGGTTTTCTGTGAAGCTAGCGTTTGCTAAGACAAGTAAGACCAGTAAGGAAACAAAAAGGCACATGAACATTTCATGAAACCTCCAATCAATTAATTGACTTATTGAGTGAAACGTAATTTCATAAGCCACCCAACTCAATTTGCAACATTTCGCACCAAAACCGCCCGCTAGCTAGTAAAGTTACAGCACGCGCTCTGTAAAAACACCGCTAACATATGCTTACCAATAAAACAACAATTTTCGCACTCATATACAACAAATAAACATATACAAATTATATTAAATGAACACAACGTTCGGCTTACGCTTGGCACGCGTTACAAGTGCAGCGGCGATAAGCAAGCCGGTAAATTGCATGCTAATCATCGCGCGCTCAACACGAACGTTTTGTATAAAAAAAGAACAAGAAAAGTTAGAGAACAAAAAACACAAGTAAGGAAGGCTAAGTTCGGGTGTAACCGAACATTACATACTCAGTTGAGAGCTGTGGAGACACAGTAAGGGAAAATCACCATGTCGTAAAAAGAACCTAGGGTAACCCTGGAATGTGTTTGTATGACATGTGTATCAAATGGAAGGTATTAAAGAGTATTTTAAGAGGAAGTGGGCCATAGTTCTATAGATGGACGCCATTTAGGGATATCGCCATAAAGGTGGACCAGGCCTGACTCTAGAATTTGTTTGTACGATATGGGTATCAAATGAAAGGTATTAATGAGTATTTTAAAAGGGCGTGGGCCTAAGTTCTATAGATGGACGCCTTTTCGAGATATCGCCATAAAGATGGACCAGGGGTGACTCTAGAATTTGTTTGTACGATATGAGTATCAAATGAAAGGTGTTAATGAGTATTTTAAGAGGGCGTGGGCCTTAGTTCTATATGTGGACGCCTTTTCGAGATATCGCCATAAAGGTGGACCAGGGGTGACTCTAGAATTTGTTTGTTCTATATGGGTATCAAATGAAAGGTGTTAATGTGTATTTTAAAAGGGAGTGGGCCTTAGTTCTATAGGTGGACGCCTTTTCGGATATCGTTATAAAAGTGGACCAGGGGTTGATTCTAGAATGCGTTTGTACAATATGGGTATCAAACGAAAGTGTTAATAAGTGTTTTAAAAGGGAGTGGGCCTTAGTTGTATGGGTGGACGCCTTTTCGAGATATCGCCATAAAGGTGGACCAGGGGTGACTCTAGAATGCGTTTGTACGATATGGGTATCAAATGAAAGGTGTTAATGAGTATTTTAAAAAGGAGAGGGCCTTAGTTCTATATGTGGACGCCTTTTCGAGATATCGCCATAAACGTGGACCAGTGGTGACTCTAGAATGTGTTTGTACGATATGGGTATCAATTAAAGGTATTAATGAGGGTTTTAAAAGGGAGTGGCCCTTAGTTGTATATGTGAAGGCGTTTTCGAGATATCGACCAAAATGTGGACCAGGGTGATCCAGAACATCATCTGTCGGGTACCGCTAATTTATTTATATATGTAATACCACGAACAGTATTCCTTCCAAGATTCCAAGGGCTTTTGATTTCGCCCTGCAAAACTTTTTCATTTTCTTCTACTTAATATGGTAGGTGTCACACCCATTTTACCAAGTTTTTTCTAAAGTTATATTTTGCGTCAATAGACTAATACAATTACCATGTTTCATCCCTTTTTTCGTATTTGGTATATAATTATGGCATTTTTTTCATTTTTCGTAATTTTCGATATCGAAAAAGTTCGGATTTCGGCCATTTTTTACACCAATACAAAGTGAGTTCAGATAAGTACGTGAACTGAGTTTAGTAAAGATATATCGATTTTTGCTCAAGTTATCGTGTTAGCGGCCGAGCGGAAGGACAGACGGTCGACTGTGTATAAAAACTGGGCGTGGCTTCAACCGATTTCGCCCTTTTTCACAGAAAACAGTTATCGTCCTAGAATCTAAGCCTCTACCAAATTTCACAAGGATTGGTAAATTTTTGTTCGACTTATGACATTAAAGGTATCCTAGACAAATTAAATGAAAAAGGGCGAAGCCACGCCCATTTTGAAATATTCTTTTATTTTTGTATTTTGTTGCAACATATCATTACTGGAGTTGAATGTTGACATAATTTACTTATATACTGTAAAGATATTAACTTTTCTTTTAAAATTTTAATTAAAAAAATTTTTTTTAAAAGTGGGCGTGGTCGTTCTCCGATTTTGCTATTTTTTATTAAGCAGACATGCAGTAATAAAAGTAACGTTCCTGCCAAATTTCATCATGATGTCTTCAACGACTGCCAAATTACAGCTTGCAAAACTTCTAAATTACCTTCTTTTAAAAGTGGGCGGTGCCACGCCCATTGTGCAAAATTTTACTAGTTTTCTATTCTGCATCATAAGTTCAACTCACCTACCAAGTTTCATCGCTTAATCCGTATTTGGTAATGAATTATCGCACTTTTTCGATTATTTGAAATTTTCGATATCGAAAAAGTGTGCGTGGTTATTGACCGATATCGTTCATTTTAAATAGCGATCTGAGATGAGTGCTCAGGAACCTACATACCAAATTTCATCAAGATACCTCAAAATTTACTCAAGTTATCGTGTTAACGGACAGACGGACGGACGGACGGACATGGCTCAATCGAATTTTTTTCGATACTGATGATTTTGATATATGGAAGTCTATATCTATCTCGATTCGTTTATACCTGTACAACCAACCGTTATCCAATCAAAGTTAATATACTCTGTGAGCTCTGCTCAACTGAGTACAAACATAGACGCGCTGAGAGGAGTATAAAAATTGATAATCATACAAAACAAACTGAAATTATTATTATCTAATTGACATGATAAGCGCTTACTATATGCATGTATTTATGTATGTGTAAGCGGTTACCAGTTTCGAAGTTGTGTGATTGTTGATTAATATGTTTTTTTGGGGCTGGCGCACATATACTGCCATGCGGTCTTTTTACGCTCAGCAATATGTATAATCTACGCGCCGGTTTTTCAGAATTTGTTTGTTTGGTATGAGTGAGTGTTAAGTTGCTACGTTTAATTAAGTATAAATGAAATGTATTTATTTTTGAAAAGCGTGCGCGTTGTCAATACTCCCACTTACTAGCGGTAGCGACGTGTGAGTCAATAGCGCTGCTGACCGCGTGCTGCTACTAAATGCTGCTGCTTAATAAGAAATGCTTGTTTAGTACTAATCGCCTTTAAACGACATTTATATACCCACTCATCTCCTTTTTGGCTTGACGTTTACACTAGTTAAGTGACGTCTTCGTTATGTTTGACATACTGCTTTTAGCGCCCTTAATTTATGACTTTAGCCAACGACGCGTGCCGTTGCTTGTACGAGTAGTAACCGAAACCTTTAGCTTCTTGGTGCACACACAAGCAAAAATAATTCAGCAAAATTAAGTACGTATTTGACTTGCGCTTACTCTATTGGCCAAGATCGTTTATTAAACGAGTAATTGAGAAATTCAATGTTATGCTTAACGTCGTCGCTGTGATATCGACGCCTGTGTTGCGCCAACTTCAAAGTGGCGCTGCTATGGCTAATAACGCTATAATACGCCCGACGTCAATGCATACACAGATATTGCGCAGCCACAGCTCCACGATGTGACGACTTGGCCTCACACATTCTAACTGTAAAGACGTTTTTGCTACCCAATAAACACAACGGACTTTATTCGATTGCGGTGCGAGCTCACATCCTCTGATAATATCATTACAATAGAGTATCGTATGCGAGTTAAGCGCCAAATACACGACACGAACATTTCCGCGAACATTACCGTTATGTCATGTTTCTGCGACCTTTTCTGTCGTGTATGGTGGTGTTTGCCAGTTCGCGCAAATGTTCGCCCAAAATCAAAATATTTAAATTTTTGGCGAACATTGTCGCAAACTGTTCGTGCGTGTATGGCGAAATAGCTCATAATCGTAGTAATTTCTGAACGGAACAGACGTGCGCGGAAAAGTAAAATGGACAATAAAAAATTTCTGAGTGAATTTATTGAAATGTATAAATTTTTTTTACGCTTAATTGCCACAGCGAGCAATATTGCTGCAGCACAATTGTTGTCCGTATTCATCGCTGTCTGAAAGAGAACTAATGTTCGGCCAAAAGTTCGTATGGTGTATGGCCAAAGCTGCGAACAAGATTGCGGAATGTTCGCGGAAATGTTCGTGTCGTGTATTTGGCGCTTTAGCAGGCGTTGTATTTACTAACTTACTTAATGGCCGTCCAAAAATCGGTCAATCATTTCTTCATTGAACGAAGTGGCGCAAATTGGTAATACCAAAGAAACTTTTATCGTTTTTCAGCTAGTGCCTCTAGCGACTTGGTGGTCACCCTATTCCACTGCTTCTATAGGTAGGTTCCCATAAGAATATTTTTTGCGCCGGATCATCATTAATTCGCATAACATGGCGTATCCAGCATAATCTCGGTGTTTCAATTCCCTGAAACCATGTTGTTGTCTGCAAAGAGCTCGCTCTGCTCACCATAAGTCATCGTCGGTGGTCTTCTTCTACGCAGATTTCGCTAAATCTTTTGAAGAACGTCGTTCTTGTACATCGAATTATCTGATGTTAACGGCGTCCATGCTACTGCACCATATGGCAGGACGGGTATGATGTGCTTCCCAAGGCAGTCGGTTCTATGTACCGGAGCGACGCGGGATTTTTCCCGACCAAGGACTGTCATTTCAGTGTAACCCCATTTAATTTGTTGCGTCCCTCCCACAAATTGTCATCCTCCCAGCAGCTCATTGCAGCGGGACTGTTCCATATTCTCTTGCTCCGGAAAGGTATCGAAACCAATTCGGGTCCGTCTCCTGACGCCGGTCCTCAGAAATGGTTTTGCTGCATCTGCCGGAAAAGAATCTTTTTGGGACGGTCATACTCTTGCAGTGTGTCTCGTGTAAGGGATGGCTGCATCAGACAAGATGTTCTGGGCTAGATCCCAAAGCCTGACGTCCACGTAACTTCTATAAATCTTTTATGGCTCCTTGCTGTTCACGGCTCCGGCGTCCCTTAGTCTACGCCTTAGCGCCACAACAGCAGTTGCCTCCTGGCCTTCCTCATCCCAGGCGTAGTCACCCGTCACTTACTCCCAGAGTGACGACGTCTCCCTCTATGCACTTCAGAATTCTGCAGTTAAACTTTAATGGATTAACTGGCAAGATCACGTAGATAGTCGATTTCATGAAGCGGCACAACATCCGCATTGCTGCGATTCAAAAGACTAAACCCACAGCAAGATCTGCTCTGCAGACCTGTTCTGGGTATAACGTCCACAGAAAAGATCGCGAGAGCGGAAATGGAGGCGGCCTTGCGTTTACTATACACCACTCTTTGCAATACCATACACTTGATCCCGATATCGGCCACAGGGACAATGTCGTTGAACGTCAAGGCTTATCTGTCCGCTCAGGCGATGCAAACCTAGAAATCACCGCCTTACTCACTGACAACAGTCGCATTATCTTAACGCCCACCACACCGAAAATCCTGGGATCAAGGCCTGGAAAAAGCAAAATCAAATCTTTACAAACTAGTTTTTTAAGAAAGCATTTGATTAAATTTTTTTGACTGATTTGACCGTTGGAACTGTTAGTTCAGAATTAACAATTTATGCAAAGTGGATTCAACAGCTATTTACGATGAATCAAGATTGACTGAAATTTTGGTTGAATTGATCCGCAATTCCGTTGATTTTACAAGTTTTTTTCTTATTTTTTCTGAATCAATTTGACTTTAACTGAAAACCATGTCGCTACTTTAACCGGCGGCAGATATTTTAATATCATGACTCAACGTAAATCTCTTTTAACATGCTGAAATTCCACATATTCCTTACTTTCTACGATGAACCTGCAGAATTTTGTGTTTTTTAATGTTTTTTTGATTCTTTGTGCCTCAATATTCGAATATACCATACTTAAGGCTTACATCTAATGTTTAGTGCTTTAAGATAAGCTTCCACTCACCAAACACTTTCATTCAAATGTATTCCAAACACCCTCGGTTGACTATGTACAAGATCTGTTTGGGCTTAATCGAGTAGCGTTAAACAAGTCAAAGAAGAGTTATTAAAAAAATTCAATAGGGTTCTTTTGGGTTCAACTGACTAACAAAAAAGCATGAATTTTGAAAAACACCTCTTCTTATTCACTAGTCCTGCGGAAATCACTTTTACTCTTTTATCATATTTTTTATTAAAACATCCCACAAAAAGGCAAAAATCCCTCGATTTGGCATCACTGTTTATAATTGGCAAAACGAGAACTGACACTTTCTTCGCGTTTAGCAATTTTTTTTTAAGATTGCAGCAAGTAAAACCTAATTACGAAGCGAATTTGCGATGATAAGCGCGTCGCGCCTTTTTGTTAGTTGGGTACTAATACTGAGCTTATCGCTTAAGTTTTCTGTAGTGCGCGCGTATGTTAGAGATGCTCTGCAACAAACATTTATGTGCATGTGTGTGTATGTGGTTCTCGAGTCGAGTGGCTGAAATAAAAGCCAAGGTAAATATGGATTTGGTTACAATCACCATTCAGTAGCGAACTAGTGAAATTGAAAGCAGATAGCGCGCTCTAAATCAAAATTAGATTATTTTGAACAAATTCAGAAAATAAAAATTTTAACAAAAATCAAAGTTAAGTTGCTCTTAGCTTATTTCACAATATGAAAAGCTGAAAGCGTTTTAAACATATTTTTTTTTACGAAAAATCAGGAATTGGTATTCGTATTAAACTGAACATTGAAAAAGGACTTAAGGTTTAAAAAAAGGATTGCAACAAAAAAGTATACTTATTTCGCACGATAGTACTAAGTGCAATTTCCGTTTGTTTCGTTTTTTCTGTGTTAAACATATAATTAAAAATCGAACAACTAAATTAAAAGACGCCTTTTTTTTAAAAAAGCAAAAAATATTTAATAAAAATGTATCAATCGCAAGTGAGTTTTACAAATAGTGCACTTGATTGCACCGAATCGCGCACAGTGCTTACAATCAATAATAAAAAACATATAAGAATGCAACAAGAAAAGCAAAAGCTTACCATTTGCAAACAAACAAATGTTGAATGCAACAAAAGCAAAGTTCGCTTAACATCGCCAGCTAATGGCAAATTCACCTGCCAATTGTCAATCACGAAAACTGGTGACAGCACTACCACCCCTAATTCCCAAAATGCACCCACCAGTTTAGTGGCTATGCAAAGTATAAGACTAAACGGAAAAACGCGTGCGCATAAGCGGCTGTCAATTATGATGAGTAAGTTAAAAAAAAATAAATAAAACTAAACAAGTAAACTAACTACTATACGTACATATATCAATCACATAAGTTAATTAACAAAGCATACGCCAATGATGAAAGCACACACTCAAGAAAAAAGTATTGACACAAAGATTTTTGCAGTTGTGACCTAGTTTTGCTTAAACAAAATATTTCGCAATATAAAAACGTGAAAAAATATGTAATAAAATCAATGTAAACTAATGTTCAAGATTTTAAGCAAAATTTGTGAAAATTCGAATTCAAAACACAAATTGTCAGTGAAATTTTAAAATTTTGTAGTTCATTAAATTTAACTACAATAAAGTGTTAATATTAATTAATCCTTTACAAAAAATTTCTGATTTTGGCAATCATTTTTTTCAGCAGAAAGCATATAAACTTTTGAAGGTAGTAGGAAGACAGTGCTCACCTCACTAGCAAAAAAAAATTGCTGAAAATCCGGAAATTTGTTTAAGGAATTAAAATTAACACTTTAAAACATTAAATTCAATGACCTACAAATTTTGCATAAAACCTAGAACCCTAAGTAAATATTTATTTTGTCATATATTTGCACATGTTTTTATAAACTCATTGCGAAAATTATTTAGGCTAAAAACTGCATAAATTCCTTGTGACAATATTTTTTTCATGTGTGTATGTACACGCAAATATGTCGGTTAATATCACTAGGCTTTTTGGGTATTGACGAGGATACTGAATTATTGTGAAATTCATATAATTTTCTAAGCAATTCAAAATTGGATGTGCTTTAGAATTTAGAGCGAAGAAAATGTAAAAATACTTGTAAAAATTGTAATGTGTATCACGTATAAAATAATTTATTATTTCGATGTGGCTAATTGAAATTATCGTATAAAATTATGTGCTTCCAATGTAACTTGTCCCCACACGTCATAGGCTAAAATGTGCATACAGTTTTTCCTATAATATATAAAAGTTAGTTTACAGTAATTTGAACCTTTGTATTTATAAATCACAAGCCAGTTTCTAAACGATTTCTATAGTTTTGTCCGAAATTTTCAAGTGAAATCAACAACTTATATAGCCGAGTGATTTAGAAGTCATGCCATCACTCTTAGAAAATGGCATGGTTCGTTTAAATTATACTCCTTAGTTTAATACTTCATTAGTTTCATTCAACTTTAAGCGCTTGTATTGAAATGTCTTAAATAACTTGTTAAAGAAAAATTATTTTAATTAAGAATAAAAATAGGTCAAAATGTCCCATCCGTCATTTGGAATACGCCAGTTCAGTTGCGCCAGTCAAATATTTAAAAATTTACATAAATCGGTTGTCAAATTAAACCACGTTTATTAAAGTTTTTAATCAATCATATTGTTCGTTTACAACAAAAAACAAGAAAGGAAGGCTAAGTTCGGGTATAACCGAACATTACATACTCAGCTGCCAAATTACAGCTTGCAAAACTTTTAAATTATCTTCTTTTAAAAGTAAGCGGTGCCACGCCCGTTGTTCAAAATTTTACTAATTTTCTATCCGCATCATAAGGTCAACCACCTACCAAGTTTCATCGCTTCATCCGTCTTTTGTAATGAATTATCGCACTTTTTCGGTTTTTCGAAATTTTCGATATCGAAAAAGTGGGCGTGGTTATAGTCCGATTTTGTTCATTTTAAATAGCGATCTGAGATGAGTGCCCAGGAACTTACATACCAAATTTCATAAGATACCTCAAACTGGACGGGCTAGACAGACGGAGGCACGGCTAAATGAATTTCTTTTTTCGCCCGATCATTTTGATATCTAGAGTCATACTATCTCGATTAGTTTAAGCCGTTACGGGTACCGTTATGCGAACAAGATTAATATACTCTGTGAGGTCTGTTCAGCTGAGTATAAAAAAACACATCGACAGGTATAATATTTTGTGAAAATATGTTGATTTTTTGCTTTTTTTTTGCGGAAACAAATAAAAATTGGAAAAGATTTTGATTATTCATGCATTAATTGTATTAAGATTTTCCATTACTATAATTAAGGGCTACTCAATTTGGGGAAATCAAAACAGCTTTTCAATTAAATTTTCTAATTCAAACTAGTGAAAATAAAAAAATTTAAAAAAGGAAAATTGACGAACTTTTTGAAGTAAATGAAAGTCAAACTTCTTCAGAACAAGTCCACAACATGGAAGAAGTGCAACAGATCGTCAAGTTTGGAAACTTATACATGGTATACTCGAGTCACCTTGTGAGTGCCAAGTTCTATGAGCTGTTAAGTACTCTAAAAAACTAAAATGTTTGTTAAAAAAAGTTATATAATATTAAGATAATATGTGTGTTTTATGGAAACACGATAACAACAAAAGTCAGTACAATTCCTTCA
Organism: Eurosta solidaginis; assembly: GCA_029619165.1. Classification (NCBI taxonomy): domain Eukaryota; kingdom Metazoa; phylum Arthropoda; class Insecta; order Diptera; family Tephritidae; genus Eurosta; species Eurosta solidaginis. The sequence continues at coordinate 29,468 of JARSSU010034850.1, forward strand.
TTTCATTCCGAAGAACTTTTTTTTGTGTTTTCATTCCTATTTAAAGAAAATGTTCCACATTAAAATTTTAAAAATTTTTTTAACTCAAGATCTCCAAAAATGTTTTTTTTTAACAAGCTAATATTAGCTTAACTTGTATGTTACTCTTTGATACCGTATAACAAGTAAGGAAGGCTAAGTTCGGGTGTAACCGAACATTACATACTCAGCTGAGAGCTTTGGAGACAAAATAAGGGAAAATCACCATTTAGCAAAATTTACCTAGGGTAACACTGGAATGTGTTTGTATGACATGTGTATCAAATGAAAGGTGTTAATGAGTATCTTAAAAGGGAGTGGTAGTAGTTGTATATGTGAAGGCGTTTCGAGATCATCGATCGAGATTCGAGATCGTGACCAAATGTGGACCAGGGTGACCCAGAACATCATCTGTCGTGTACCGCTAATTTATTTATATATGTAATACCACGAACAGTATTTCTTCCAAGATTCCAAGGGCTTTTGATTTCGCCCTGCAGATCTTTTGATTTTCTTCTACTTAATATGGTAGGTGTCACACCCATTTTACAAAGTTTTTTTCTAAAGTTATATTTTGCGTCAATAAACCAATCCAGTTACCATATTTCATCTCTTTTTTCATATCTGGTATAGAATTATAGCATTTTTTTCATTTTCGTAATTTTCGATATCGAAAAGTGGGCGTGTCATAGTCGGATTTTGGCCATTTTTATACCAAGATAAAGTGAGTTCAGATAAGAACGTGAACTAAGTTTAGTAAAGATATTTCGATTTTTGCTCAAGTTATCGTGTTAACGGCCGAGCGGAAAGACAGACGGTGAACTGTGCTATAAAAACTGGTCGTGGCTTCTACCGATTTCACCATTTTCGCAGAAAACAGTTATAGTCATAGAGTCTTTGCCCTACCAAATTTCACTAGGATTGGTAAATTTTTGTTCGACTTATGGCATTAAAAGTATTCTAGACGAATTAAATGAAAAGGGCGGAGCCACGCCCATTTTGAAATTTTCTTTATTTTTTTATTTGTTGCACCATATCATTACTGGAGTTGAATGTTGACATAATTTACTTATGTATATACTGTAAAGATATTAAATTTTTTGTTAAAATTTGACTTAATAAATTTTTTTTTAAGTGGGGCGTATTCGTCATCCGATTTTGCTAGTTTTTATTTAGCACACATATAGTAATAGGAGTAACATTCCTGCCAAATTCATCACCATATCCTCAACGACTGCCAAATTACAGCTTGCAAAACTTTTAATTACCTTCTTTAAAAGTGGGCGGTGCCACGCCCATTGTCCAAAATTTTACTAATTTTCTATTTTGCGTCATAAGGTTAACGCACCTACCAAGTTTCATCGCTTTATCCGTCTTTGTTAATGAATTATCGCACTTTTTCGGTTTTTCGAAATTTTCGAAATCGAAAAAGTGGGCGTGGTTGTAGTCCGATTGCGTCGTTTTAAAGAGCAATCTGAGATGAGCGCCCAAGAACATACATACAAATTTTATCAAGATACCTCAAAATTTACTCAAGTTATCGTGTTTACGGACGGATGGACGGACGGACGGACATGGCTAAATGAATTTATTTTTTCGCCCAGATCATTTTGATATATAGAAGTCTATATCTATCTCGATTAGTTTATGCCGTTACGGATTACCGTTATGCGAACAAAGTTAATATACTCTGTGAGCTCTGCTCAGCTGAGTATAATAAAAAAAATATGTTACTTATGCGCATCGGTGCCCTTGTCAGGTGGTGCGAGTATGTTTCTGTGTAATTTGTTGATTTTAATAAATGAGGGGCTTATTCTGAAATGAAGTATCATATTATAATTATAAATTAAAATGGAGAGACACGTTTCAGTTGCATCTGAGTATAATGGATACTGACATTTAGCAGTACTCATTTCTGCACAAAGGCTTCCATAAGTATATATAAATTACATACTTAGCAGTTCATATAAAGTTTAAGTGGATATGTATATATGTGTAAAAACACAGCTAATATAACAACTCGCAAATGTTCATAACTCCTAATTTTTCATTAAAATTATACTGAAATTAATTGCTTTTACTATTTTAATTGCACTGGGCATGACTAATAACCGAGTTTGCCCATTTTAGGTAGGCGTTAATATTTTTGTAAATAAATATCTTCGCCAAGTTTTCGAGGTGTGTGTTAGTTAATATCGAGGTAAATCTTCTGTAGTGGGAAAATTACTTAGCCTAAACAGAGTGGTGTTAAGCCCATATTTTCAAATGTTAACATTTCTTGAGTTTAGTTCTAATATTAATACAAACAACAGAAATTCAAATATAGGACTTTTTTATATTAACTTTAATGGTATAAAACAAAATAAAAACCACAAAATTTTACTACAGATACTCCTAACGAATGGAGAATATCTTTCTAATTTGCATCGTGCTCATTAAATTTTCCTACAACTGACTGCTGACTACGAATGTGCATCTGCAAGGCAGAAATACACTCGGAGTGCTTGCCAAATCACTGCCGAGGGCGACTCCGCTAAGAAAAACTTATTTCCAATTGAAAAATGTGTTTTAAAATTTTGATGCGGCTTTGCTCCGTGCGTGAACCTAGGGATCTTCGGTGTGGTAGGCAGAGCAGGCTACCACCACACCACGACGGCCGCCAGAATTTTCTTAGTACTAAATTGCTTTGATACACAAGACGAAAAAATAATTAATAAAGTTTTACTTTTATTTTCATGCAATATTAAAGTTAAAATTCTAACTTTTACTTTTTTAGCCGAAAATTGAAGTTCGACTTTATCTTTTTTAAGTGAAAAAAATATCCGTCCGGATGAAGCCAAATGGAGAAAAAACAGCAAACAACGAAATAAAATACTAAGAAAAAAAATTTCGGACATGCTTGTACTCAATTTTTTGTCTTCATAATAAAAGCCAAATTCAAATACCATTTTACGATAAACAACAACGCCAATTTCAAAAAAATCTACCAAATCCTCCGCATTAATTTTCTTTGTTTAT
>JARSSU010034851.1:0-39873 GCA_029619165.1 Eurosta solidaginis
AGAATGAACATGTTGAGTACATGCTTTTTGATTTTTAATATTTTTTGGCGGGAGAGCGTGTGATTCACGATTCTCCCTTAAGGCGTATCTCTTTTTCGTATAGGTTAGGGTGAATTGATCGGGCCAAAATAAACACACATAAAAACTGAATTTGTCTATGGTGCTATGATATTTGTTTCGTCTCGCCACAAAACCGAAAAGGTCCTAAGTAAAACCAAACTTGAGCTATAATAGCTTCCCGCCCGCCTTTTGAAAGAATACAGGAGTCGCTGGATGGACTAAAAGGTTCCGATTGGGGATGCTTAATCGTTCAGAGAGAGTATGGGCTTATGTATCTTAAGTGGTGCGTGTGTACCTGAACGTCCGTGATCTATATCCGTGCAAAGGCCATTAACATCGATAACATGTCTCCCCAAAACCTTTGGGGGTGTACCCTTGCACTGGCTACAACACTACGACGTACAATGACCGATTTTGATAAATGTTTTTCGCAGTGCGTAAGAGAATCGTGAGAATGCTTAAGATTTATAATGCAGGTTATTTTTTAGTGCAACTCAGACTACTCGGATACCGGGTAACTTATTGGTCTGTGGTATGTCGGGACGTGTACTTGTTTAAAAGCGCGAATAATGTTTGACAACCGAGCACATCTCATTTGTCAGGAAAAACAGCTAAATGCCACAAGTCGGAAACCTCACGAAATACGAACAAGAGTGTTTATTTTTATCAAGGTGATTGAGTAGCCGTTGTATTTTTATCCCACTCAGCTTGTATTGGCTCTGATATTTTGTCACTATACCGCCCTTGATACAGCAATATGTTTTTAGTTATGATATCATATGCTCTATATTCTTCCTGTTTGATTTGACTCATTCTGCTGCGGACAGCGAGATTTGTGCTTGAATTCTCGCTTTGCCATTACTGGTATCGACAATCTGTAGCATGCTCTATAGTCACCATATGGGTGCTACGGTCTATAACATAGTGCTTTAAGTCCAATGTCCCCTTTTGTGATCACGTTCTGCTCTCTAGAACGCACCGAAAAATATTGACCACCACTATTGTCTACAAAGAGAATAGCATCACAACAAAGCAAAATAGTAAAGATAAATTGCAAAGCGTAGCAGCGGAAACTCAAACTGGCTGAGTAGGATCGAGCGCCATATGCAAGCCTTAACACCAGTACGAGCGCAGTGTGGGTACTAGTCGTTTTCGCTGTAAGCTCATCACACCCGAAAGCTGCATCAAAATGTCCTAGATCACCACCGCCACGTGCAAATTCACTAGTAAGGAGAGGTTAAGTTCGTGTCGGCCAAACTCTATACATAACTCAGTTGAGAGCTATAGTGGCGACATAAAGCACTAATTAGTGGGTGATTAACTCGACAGTGTGCGGATCTAAATGAACCGAGGCTAACTCGTCATTCCTGAATGTGTGTCTGTATGACATGTGTATCAATGAAGGTATTAAAGAGTATTTTAGAGGGTAGTGCTCTCGCCCATAGGTTCTATAGTGACGCAATTACGGATATCGCCATAAGGTGGATCATGGTTGACTCTAGAGTTGTTTGTGCACATATGGGTACACAGTAAGGTAGGTACATGAGGTTTTTAAAAGTGGAGTGGTGGTAGTTGTATAGGTGGTCGCCTTTTCGAGATATCGCCATAAAGGTGGTACCAGGTGGTGACTTTAGAATATGTTTGTACGATATGGGTTTATCAATGAAAGGTGTTAAGGAGAGGTTTTGTTAAATAAGGGAGTGGTGGTAGTTTTTTGCTTGTATAGGTGACGGCGTTTTCCTGATATCGACCAAATGTTGCACCAGGTGACCAGACACGATCATCTGTTGGATACCGCTACGATTTACTAAACCTCGAACGTACAGTATCCTGCCAAGATTTCAAGGGTTTTTTTTTCGCCCTGCAGATTTTTTCATTTCATTCTACTTAATATGTAGGTGTCACACCCATTTTACAAAGTTTTTTTCTACAAGTTATATTTTGCGTCAATAAACCAAATCCAAATACACTGTTTTTCATCCCATTTTTTTAGTATTTTGGATTAGAATTATGGCATTTTAAAATTTATTTCGTTTTTTCGTAATTATTCGATATTCGAAAAGTGGGCGTGGTCATAAGTTCGATTCCGGCCATTTTTTATAACCAATACCAAATTGATTTCAGATAATTGAACTGAGTTTAGTAACCAGATATTTCGATTTTTGCTCAAGTTACGTGTAAAAGGGTCAGCGAATGACACAGACGATCGACTGTGTATAAACACTGGCGTGGCTTCAACTCGATTACGCCCTTTTTCACAAATATTACCGACCCAAAATCAAGCCCCACCCTAACCAAATTTCACAAATGATTGAGTATTTTTGTTCGAACCTTATGGCCTTAAAAGTATTCTAGACAATTAATGAAAAAGTGCGGAGTTACGCCCCATTTGAAATTTTCCTTATATTTTTGCATTTTGTTGCACCACATGCACACATTACTGGAGTTTAAATGTTGACATAACTTTATTTATATACTGAAAAGGTATTAAATTTTTGTTAAAAATTTGACTTTAGAAACCTTTTTTTTTAAAAGCTGCCGTGGTACGTTCTCACCGATTTTGCTAATTTTTATTAAGCGTACATATACTAATAGGAGTAACGATTTCTGCCAATTTCATCGCCGTTGAAGATGACTGCCCAATTACAGCTTGCAAACTTTAATAAATTACCTTCTTTTAAAAGTGGGCGGTGCCACTCCCATTGTCCAAAATTTTTACTAATTTCTCTATTCTGCGTCATAAGCTCAACTCAACCACTACCCAAGTTTCAATCGCTTTATTCGTCTTTGGTAATGAAAGATCGCCTATTCCCGGTTTTTCGAAATTCTCGATATCGAAAAAGTGGGCGTGGTTATATCCGATAATTGTTCATTTTAAAATAGCCAAATCTATATGAGCCCCCAGAAACCTACGTACTAAATTTCATCAAAAAACCTCAAAATTTAACTCAATTTATCGTCTTTACATACTGCACGGACAGACATGGCTAAATAAATTTCTTTTTTTCACCCAGATCAATTTCGAAATAAGAATCTATATCTATCTCGATTAGCTTTATTCTTCTGTAAGCTCTGCTCACCTGGCATAGGAAAATAGTATTTGTGTATACAAATTGTCTACAAAGAGAATACCAACAACAAAAAAGCCAAGGTTAAAAATAAATTGCAAGCGACAGCGTAAAACCTCAAATGGCTGAGGTTATAGAGCCATATGCATTAACACCAGTACGAGCGCAGGTGGACTAGATCTTCAAAACTCAACACAGCACCACGAAAAGCCTGCAACCAAAATGTCCTATTCCCACCGCCACGTTGACAAAATTAAAAAAAAAAAATACTTACCACCGAACCGATTGCTAAAAACTTAAATCAATATTTTTAAAATTTTACACGTTGCATACACCGAAATAAAATTGACCAGATGAAAACAAAATGACCTCCAACTCATGCAGTTATGCAGATACAACACATATTTATTTAATAAGTTCCCAGATGCGTGTATTACCTGAACAAATGCGTTCACAACAAGTTAGTGAAGCACTTTAAGTGCTTTTGTGTTTCACAGCTACAGGCTGTGCAGCGGCATTTTATATACCGCTTCCCCTATGGCAATATTCCTTCACTCTTACATGCACACTCCTGAGAGCCATTAAATATTAGCAAGCCATTGCACTAATTTAAGGCAGCCCTTGAACGTAGGCGGATGTTTGAGTAACCAATAACTCTTACGCTTTCTAAGCTGAATCGTTTCAATGGGGTATATATTAAATGTATGTATGTGTGTTTTATTATGTGGTACGTAGTAATAGGTAGAGGTAAAAGCGATAACCACAAAAAGCTTTGCCAACTAAAAATTCTATTAGCCATTAAGAATTTTGGGGGAAATATTAAAATTATTTTATTATGTACGAAGCGAATATTTCAATTTGATATTAAAACCAGCAGAATAAAGATATATATTTTTTGCAAGAGCTTTATTGCGCTCTACCCAGAAAAAGTTAAAACTTTATAAAAAAAAAAAAAAAATTTTTGTGTAGGTCTCTCTCAGAAATTTAAAATTAAAAAAAATTTTTGTTTGTGCGCATCGGCACGTGGCAGCAGCACAATCGATTTCACCATTTGCACTAACCGACTCGATTGGCCTCAATATCTTTCATTTGTTTCTGTGTAATTATACACTAGGCCGGAAATGTCAAACTTTGTTGTGATGACGTTTAAATTTCAATTTTAGTTTATTCATTGAATGCTGCAACTTTCGAACATAAAAGAGGCAATGCGAGCTTGGGTTGTAGATAAAATTCAATGAAGAGTTCCTTTTAACGAATACAATTAATAATGTCATTTGCCAATCTTGAAAAATGTGCATAGCTCTGTGAAAATGTGAAAAACTTTGTCTACTAAAATCTATTTTGTGCTTGGTTGTTGCATTCGATGACTTGTAGGTCACATACAAGTGTTCACACAATAAAGTTAATGATTTAATTAGTTTGGAATTTTTGGAGCAGAATGCAAGCTGAAGATTTTCAAAGACTGTTTTTTTTTGTTAAATATATGACCTGAAAATTTAATTAAAATTTTGTAGAATATGCAATTTGAATATTCAAATAAAACTTTAATTAAATTAGTTGCCTACTCTACTAAATATTATATTTGTCAATAGTTTTCTATGCAAGAATAAGAAAAATGGTTAGAGGAATCTTGGTATGTTGCAGTCATAAATAATTTCTAAAATTTAAAATTATTTTAAATTATTTTATTTTTAAATTATTTACGAGGCATCGCAATGCGCATGACTTTTATATGTAAAATGAAAATGTAACAGTTATTAACTTACTTTTAATATTAAAATCAAAAATATTAGTTAAAATTTTACTTTTATTATAGAACTTAAAAATAAAAGACAATATTAGTTTTTTACACATAACAATACAATACAAAAAATTAAATAAAAAAAACAAATTTTGTCAGTGCAGTGACAATTTTATGACTGCCGCCGTGGTGTGGTGGTAGCGTGCTTTGTCTGCCATACCGAAGATCCTGGGTTCAACTCCCGGGCAAAGCAACATAAAAATTTAAAAACAGTTTTTTTAATTATAAAAAAAAGTTTTCTAAACGCGGACGCACTTCGGCAGTGATTTGGCGAAAACACCGAATGTATTTCTGACATGAAAAGCTTGTCAGAGAAAATTCATTTGCATTGCAGATGCTGTTCAGTGTCCGCGTAAGACATGTAGGGAAGCTCGACCTAGATCTCCTGGGAGATGTATCGCACCTTTTATTTTTGGCCAAAATCGCTAGGCAGGAAAGCGCTAATTAATGATAATGGTGATGTAATAAAATAAACTACCATTTCAGAACTATTTCCAATTTCGGAATTTTTTTTTCAACATAAATTCGGCACTATTTTAAAATAGTTTAAGATTATTTCAACATACTTATTTGTACTACTAACGTGCTCCGCCTACTACACTTATAGAACTAAGTTCAGAAAAAATGTTCTCAAATTGTTTTTCTAAGCGTTGTCGGCCTTGGCCAGTGGTAATGCCAGGACTCTGAGTATATTTCAGCCATGAAAGTGAAAACTCATCTACCAGCTGCCGTTCAGGCTCAGCATAAAACATGCGCCCCTCCAATTTGTAACACAAATTAAAAGGGAGTACGACGCCAATTGGAAGAAAAGATAGGCCTAAATCTAAACGGAGGTACATAAGGCTTAGTGTTTATATTTTTCCTATCATTTTGGGAAATTTTCAGTACAACCTCGAAACTATTTGGACTATTTCAGCAGCATTTCTGGAATACTTCAAGATCACATCTGAAACATTTTGGGATCACTTTAGGACCTTTTACAGATAATTTCGGTTTTTGTTTTTAAGATTAACTCGGCACAATTTTAAGATCAATTTGTGTATAACTTAGCATGTTTCTTTGTTCCTTTGACTTTTAGAGGAGGTGCCCTTTGTACTGGGTAGGAATGTGGTAACCATAAAGTGGTGCAACCAACGCCGGTAGGTACTTAGTGGATCACTTACTCACCTCTCAATCTCTAGTGTGAAATACGCAGTTTATCTCTGTCGCCTCTTTGGCGCGAATAAAATCTCGAAGGCTTCGCTGGGTTTCTTGTGTTGCGCGAATGGATGAACACGCTCCGGCCAAGAAATTATTCAATCGACACCGCTTTTTGGAACCTGAGGGCCATGACTGACTTGATAGAGGTAGCTTAAGGAAACTTGATCACAACTGAGAGCTATAACAGCTCAAAAGGGGGTATGTAAAGACTCGTTTCACCTGATCGCAATGTCTTAGTTCAACCGAAATTTGTAAAATCTGCCAAAAGCTGCATAAATTACGAAACGCAGCATATTGGTTTACTTACAAATATATCCCTATTTAAAGGCATGATTGATTCACAGCGGTTTAATAAAGTATTCTCAGGTGAAGCTTATAATTACTGCGCACATTATGACAATGACTACGGCACGCAATAGCAATTCTTAAATAAAATAAATAGAGCGCTGGTAGCTGCGGTGGGGTTTTAAATATTCAAAGTTGTATACAAATATGACAGCATTCCACAAATTAATTTCACTCGAGTCACAAAACCACTAATACATGCTACGCACCAACAAAGCGTTCACCATTCAGTCAGGACAATATTTGGATGGCAATTAAAAGCGCGAGTGATCGCTTGAATTTATTGTCACTTTATCGCTGATGCCGACGCATGACATTCAACCACACTTCCTCACTTAATATTTATATTATGCCTTTATCACTTTTCACATTCCACGCAATTCCCACATTTTACCGTTATTTCCTCCGTCATAAAATATTATTGCGTATAAGTCTTTCGTATGTATGTATGTATGTAAAGTACAAATGTTTTTGTATGTGGGTTTTAATATGCGAAAGATGGATTAATTTGCTATGGCGGAAATTAATTTGCTTTTCATTATTGTTGCATGAGTTTTCAGTTGACATCGTTGTTGTTGTTTTTATGTATAGATGAATGCTGAAAATCTTTTGTTTTTCTTCATTGTTGTTCTTGTTTATTGAAAAAAAACATATCAATTCAATTTCGTTAGCTGAATACGAAATCGGCGTGAATTGAGGTTTTATATACTCGGTTGATACATTAATTGCTACCCTGCAAAAGTCATGCGATTAATACCTAAAGAGAGTGATCTCCGATTTATCTCTTTTGTCTACATTTGGGCATAACTAATCCCTTTAGTCCCTTCGGGTACAGTTGGGATTAGTCAGTTTGAAATATATGTAGGCCATTTTAAGAAATAATTTACTAAAATTCCGCTTATTCCAAATCTTCTGCTAACGTTCGAATCACTATACTGTTCAATAAATAACTCCAATATTGAATAATGCAAAAATGGTCTTTATTAGACTACTTGACAATAACACTTATACTTCGCAACTGATAGCTTGCTTAAATCAAATGATTGTCGTGCTTCAACTGTTGCTGCTTTTATACTGTTTGATTTCTTCGTTGACATATTTCTAGGCGCTTCTATTTCTAGAATTTACTAGTTAGTTATCAGATATAAAATTTCTCAGCTATAACTACAGATGCACTATTTTATAGCTTCTGGCATAGCCCATGCGCGTGTATATGTGAGTGATACTTGCACAAATGATTGCATACTTTCGGGAGCAGCTCAGATATATGCATGTGTTTGTGCGTTATTCTCCGCTGCTTGTATGGACATATGTATAGACATAATGATTGATTTATTGATTTGTATACAAGTCATTGCTTAGTGTTGGCTTAGAGATGATGGGATACTACCCTTAGTGTTGCTAATATTCGTCACATTATATACCCTTATGGGTGCAAAGGGGATTGATCATATCGATCCCTTTTGGTATAAATGGGTACAATTAGTCTCTTTATAAGACATGGTCAAACAAATGGGAATAGTTCAACTCATAGAAAGAGAACAAAGATGGGTATTGCCGCATACTCCTTTGCGACTAATCCCGAATTCATCGTAGAATAATCGCATTTTTTACAGGGTATCTACAGGATTCACAATCATAACTCTACAAACACACATAAAACATGGATATTTAAGTATGCAAGTAATTGCGTATTTTCAAAAATATTTATCGAAGCTTTAAGTGCATCGGCAGATTTTCAGCTTTTCATATCTTATCGATATTGTGTTAATTGCACGTTACCTAGGTCATCACATTTAAAGCACTTCCAATATACTTCACTTAATTCACCATTAAGATTCATATACTCATGTTTATATAAAGCATATATATTTTGGGTGTATCAAAAAAAATTTTTTGTTGGAAGTTTGGTTTTCTTGACTGGGCCACCTTCCTTTTGCTAGAAATATAATCACCGGCTCCTTTCTGAACGAGCAATTAATATCTATAAGGGTTTTAAGATAATTTATGTAGATAGGATTTTGTCTCCACAAAAAGACATTTTTTATCATTTATCATCACCACGTGGCCAAAATTTTCTCAGCGGGGTCGCCAGCAACATCTCTTCAAAACTCTACGGAAATGGGCGTGGCTGCGGCCATTTTAGATTCATTTTTCGGTTTTTTTTAGGTTTTTCTATCTATTATCTTATATATTATTTCTAATTGCTGTTTTTATGTACAGGTCCCTTTTTGCTCCTTTTGGAATCCGAATGTAAAAACAAGTTTTGGTTGTAAAGATTCGTGCTATTAGCGAGCTTTTGGCATTATGGTCGTGGTACGTTTGTTGGCTATTTTTATTAAAATAATTTTTTATAAATAAGCGATTGTGAGCACACAAAGAAATATATTTGTACTATGGCACTATTGTGAATATTTCATTAGAACTAACACTGCATTACCGGCAGGCGCGAATGTTAGCGACCAGATGGCGGCGCAAGCGCATGTAAGTTATAGATGTTTGATTGATAGAAACAGCTGATTTCTGTTGATATTTGATATATGAGACTTTTATATTTGTTGTGCAAAATGCGCACGGGTCCGGCTCGTTTATTTTTAATATTTTACTTATATATTTACATATATAAATAAATTAGCGGTATCCAACAGATGATGTTTCGGGTCACCCTGGTCCACATTTGGTCGAAAAGGCAACCACCTATACAACTAAGGCCCACTCCCTTTAAAAAGACTCATTAACACCTTTCATTTGACACCCATATCGTACACACAAATTCTAGAGTCAGCCCTGATCCACCTTTATGGCGATATCTCGCAAAGGCGACCACCTATAGAACTAAGGCCAGTCCACAATGAAAGCAACACAGCAAGATAAATGTTAAAGATTTAGATAAATAGTCAAAAAGACAAAAATAATGACTATATTACCTTTTTTCGTATGTACTTTTGTATTTTGAAAGTAAAAACAACAACAATTATTAAGTTAATAATTACATTAAGGTCACATTATCACCTGAAGCGCTGTAATTGCTCGAAAGGCCACCAACTGCTGGGCATATCATGCAACACATTCATACAAACATAATCACTTTGTTACTAAACATACAAGGACAATTGACAAATGTTTAAAAACAAAACAAACACATGCAAGTGAGCATAATGTTTGTAGGTCAATGTCAGACGGAGACTTGTGCACGACTCTTTGTATCCGCACTCACTGCTCAACGGCCGGCAGCTTGATGTAGACAGGTACAAATGCTACTGTCACAGGTGCCTGTTCCCGTTATGTATATGTTTACATTAGTTACACAACTTCGCGGTTTGACATAATATAATTTGCATGTTAAATTGATGTAACTGGAATACAAAATTTGAGCAATATTTCTAAGGCTTTTGATATCAATAAAAAAAAATTTGTGCTCACGTCCTGAAATAATTGAAGGACATGATGAAAAAAAAGGGGGGGGTGGGGGGAATATGTGCATTTTGCTCCGAAGTCGGAAAGCACAACCTCCTAATTGTACGGGACAGATGCCTTCACCCATCAATATTAAAATATATCTACATCGATTTAGATCACTCACTTTTGGCGATAGAGGGATTGGAGAAAGAGGATAGTGATTCCAACACAATCCGGGTCATTATCTCATTGTTGCACTTCAGCGGGGCATACAAGAACACCAAAGAAAATCGAGAAGTCAAAAAGCTGCAACCGCATCGAACTACCATTGATTACGCAACTCTGCTCCTCTAGTACATAAATTAATCTGACAGAAAGCATGAGTATATCGTTAGAGTACCACTCCGCCGAAAGAGAATTTTATACAAAAAATTTTGTACAAAAAGGCACATGGCACGTTGCATACCAAAGCAGGGACGCTACCCACAGAGCCACATTGAAATCAAATGCCACAAGAAAAGCAATGAGAAGAATGATCCAGAAAATTGCCTCTATCTAACGCATTATGAGCTTTTCTAGTGCGCCATATCAGATTTCGTGAACGTCCTGTGCAAAAGTCTGGAGAAACGGCTCCTTTTTCGGGTGACAAATTGATAGAGGGGTCATTCGATAGTTAGAAATTTGTGCAGCAGTGTTCTCAGCAACAAGGCGTAAGGCCTCAGCGCCACAATATTGGTCCCGTGAATGAGCTTTGAAATAGATTTTGTGGCCACAATTGAGCCGGAAGGTTGGTTTCCAAGGTGCAGAACGGGCAGAAATAGTACACGGCGTATATACAGATTGTTCTACACAGATTGGAGAGGCCAGTTCATCTATCTACTGTGTCGATCCAAATAGTAGATCCTACAGCTGCCAGATTACTGCAGCGTTTTTCAGGCGGAATTTATAGCGGTAAAAAAGGCAGCATAATTCTGGAGAAGGGTGCTTAAGCTGCATCGCGTCAATTATATCTTGATTGTCAGGCGGCAATTAAGGCGATAATCTCACACAGTGCTTCATCATAAATGTCCTGGAATACGAAGAATCATTCGAAAAACTTCGCTCAGAGCAGACCGTTCATCTATACATAGTGGGTTTCTCATAATGAGATAGAAGGTAGCGACCCAGACGATGAGTTGGAAAAGAGGTTGGCAACTCGCTGAACGACGATCGAAATCACAATCCTTTTGGAGAATTAAAGTGTGACATGAGTTGCATATGATCCAGTAAGCAGGAAACGCGTGACATAAGCGCGGGGCTGCAAAAGTCCTAATATCATATGCAAAGCCTAAAATATAAAACTCACACAGTGGCCAATCTATCTCTGCAGTGAGAAAGGACTTTAAGTAAGCTGCATGACCGCATACTAGATGGACTCGGCCTTCTCTCGTCACATGCTATAAGTTAGGCCTCGCAGTAACAGAAGGTGTTGGGAATGCGAGTTGCAGAAGAAATGGTTGAGTAGTACATTCTGTGTTCATGTACTGCGCTCACCAGTCAAGCTCAGCGGCAGCAGTGATCCAACTCGAGACAACGTCTTTAGGCTAGTACTAGAGGCTTCTCATGTTTTTCCAAGAGGACGCAGTTTTTCCATAATATAAGTCCTTGTACCTTACTATGTTCTGCCGTTTGTGTCGTCTGTGAAGTTTTTATTGAGTGGCCCAGTTCAACCTTGCATACCTAAATTCTCGGTTATGTTTTACAGGGGTATCAGGGTGGCCACCTTTCAACTACGGGATTTATATATATAATATGGTGGTCGAGCAGATTGTCTCGTTCTATGAAGTGCGCTCCTAATAGATAGTTTTAGTCTCTGCTCGAACGGTACAAAGAGAAAGTGTGGCAGCGACTGACAATGACTGGAATAAGCGAAGCACCTTTTAATAGATAGCTTCGCTGCTGATGAAGCGTCAAAGTGGAATCTGTACCGGTGAACATCATGGCGGTGAGAGCATTATTATATATATATCGTACACGTTCGAATCGCTGCACTATTGTATAACTCACTCCAATATTCCAGTAGTGCACTGTCATTTATTTCTGACTACTTGGGAGATAGTTACTTTCAACAATTATACTTCACACTAATAGCGGGTTTAAATCGAACTGATTACTGACCCCTAAGCGTTGCTCTGCTTTAATATCTATCGGTTACCTCGTTTTCCAATTCTCCTAATTTTTTTTATTTTATATTTTATATTTTATTTAAAGTCAAAACAGACACAACGCGGTCGACTACTAAAAATAATTATTCAATAACAAACTATTTGTAAATTTACAAAATGTTTGTAAATTTAAAAGCTAACATTAGATTACATACAAATAACTAAAAATTAAATTCAACTCTAAACAAAAGAGAATAAATTTTTTTCTTATTTTACTTAACATTCAGGTCAGATATGAGAGTATTGAATTATGCAAAGCAGTAAAAGAATATTCAGTATGCTCTAGACTTTTCACGAACATGGAACAGTTGTATTGCATACTTGGTTATTTACTATGCGTGCGTATATGTGAGTAACTTCTGCTCATTATCTCTTCACTTCGAACTTGCTGATAATGTATCAGTAAAAGTGTGGTTTGCTTGCTATATTTAACTCAGCTGAGCTGAGCTCACAGAGTATATTAACTTTGTTCGCATAACGTAATCCGTAACGGCATTAACTAATCGAGGTAGATATAGACTTCTGACTATATCAAAATGATCTGTGTTGAAAAAAGAAATTCATTTAGCCATGTCGGCCCGTGCCGTCCGTCTATGTAACACGACGATAACATTGAGTACATTTTGAGGTATCTTGACTGAAATTTGGTAGATAGGTTCCTGGGCGCTCATCTCAGATCGCTAGTTAAATGAACGAAATCGGATTACAACCACGCGCACTTCTCGATATCGAAATTTCGAAAACACCGAAAAGTGCGATAATCATTACCAAGACGTATCAGCAGCGATCGAAGCGTGGTAGCGTGCGTGACTACTTATGACGCAAAACAGAAAATTAGTAAATTTTGGACAATGGCGTGGCACCGCCACTTTTCAACAAGCGAGGTAATTTAAAGTTTTCCAAGCTGTAATTTCGCAGCTCGTTGACAGATGTAGCTCGATGATGAAAAGTGTCGGCTAGCGAACGTGCTCCTCTGTTGCTATATGTGCGCTAAACCAAAAGAAATTAGCAAGACATCGGATGACGAATACACGCCCACCTTTATTAACAGAGATTGTAAGTCAAATTTTAACAAAAAGATTATCAAAGTGCGTTACAGTATATGACGTCAAATTATGCAACATGATGCAACGCCAGTAATGATATGGTGACAACAAATACAAAAATGTAAAATCAAAATTTCAAAATGCGCTTGGATCCGCCCTTCATTTAGTCGTTAGAATACTTTGAGAGCCATAATCGACTAAAATTTTCCAATCCTTGTGAAAGTTGGTGTGGTTGCATAGTTCTATGACGGTAACTGTTTCTGTGTAGAAATGGGCAGAAACATCGTTCGAAGCCACGCCCAGTTTTCATCACACTGTCGACCGTCTGTCTATCCGCTCGGACCGATAACTCGATACTGAGCAAACATCGAGATATCTTTACTAAACTCTGTTCACGTACGTTACTGCACTCACTTTGTCTGGTATAACATATGGGCGAATCCGACTATGACCACGCCCACTTTTTCGATATCGAAAATTACGAAAAAATGAAAAAATCCAATATTCTGTACCAAATATGAAAAAAGAGATGAACATGGTAATTGGATTGGTTTATTGACGCACAAAATAAATTTAGAAAAAACTTTGTAAAATGGGTGTGACACTACCATATCAAGTAGAAGAAAATGAAAAAGTTCTGCAGGCGAAATAAAAAACCCTTGAAATCTTGGCTGAATACTGTTCGTGGGTATTATATTATAAATAAATTAGCGGTACCCGACAGAAGATGGTCTGGGTCACCCTGATACACATTCGGTCGATATCTCGAAAAACGCCTTCACATATACAACTAAAGGGCCACTCCCTTTTAAAACCCTCATTAATAGTTTCCGATGATATTCGGTATGGCACATTTCATAGACAAAGTACAAGCGAATTAATTACTTATCTCTTTGACAACAATAAATTATTAGTTAGCTTTTTCCCCATCTACCATATTACTAACATTTTAGTAAGTAAAAACAATTAAATTGACTTTTTTATGTAACACTATAATTTATTTGTTTTGTCAGAAAATATCTAACATCACGTTGAAATTAATTTTCTGCTATTTGGCTGGCCATCTTTTTTGTAATACACAACACAAAAAACAATATTTTCTAAATAACCAAACTGTGAATGATATACGTTAAATTGGTCCTCAAGAATGATGAGGAATTTATACTACCTATGCATATTTGGTAATCATATGGTAGGTTCCTAATTTTTCTTATTTTGCGAAAAGCGTTTTTGAGTGTAACTCAGTTCATTAAAACGTTATTTACCATGACTAAAGGGAAAAGTAATAATCTTTGGGGGCGATGCAGAATAAAAGTGGACTGTGGTGCGCTGAGTGCACTGTGACACGGTACCATACAATAAAAATAGCGGTAAACTAGCTCAAGTGTCAGTGGTGCAACAAAATGAGGCCGTGATGGAGACAACTAGTATCTGATAACAAGCAAAAAAGACGTAAACAAGTCATGGAAAATTTAATAAATATTGATTAGGGGTGCAGGTATTTTATATATGTATCGGTATAAGATGTGTATGTCTATATAGCTACATAAATATGTGGGAAGAAGAATCCTAAGAAAAATAGATATTAAAAAGTAAGTGGTGCTGTGGTATTGTCTAAAACTCTCCTCAGAGGAAAACTTACGGGACGACGTATGCTTTGAAATGGCGACATGCGCTTTTTAATTGTGTCAGTCGCAGAGTTTGTAGGGACGGGTACCACTTCATTTTATTACGACACGACTACGACGGCAGTTGCCTTTTTCACTGAGAAGCTTTTCATTTCTATAAATACCCCGAGTAGTGTGTTGCAACCACCAGTGATGTTTCCGTTGCCGGACGATTTGAACCCACGATCCATCTCTCGAGTGTCGAAGGCGCGGACACCATCATATTACGGCAGCCAGCCAGCACAGTGCGTCGTAGAGTTGGCTTGCAGTGGAGACTTAGGGAAATGAGTATTAGTCTAATAACACAAAAACTTGATGAGGATCACGATTTTAAGTCTCATTACATGACGCTTTACTATATACATATGAGTATTTGTTCATAAAGTCTTAACACAAAAATGTTAGCACGCAAATAAAATAATAATTGTATGTAGGGGAACACAAAATCACATATATACCGGTAACTCATGTGCGTTACATCATTTCGCTCAAAAACACTTAATAATTTGATTTACATATATAATTAGAGTGACATACTATGCAATGTACTTAGGTGTCATGGTGTCGAACGGGATTCGCGTCTTTTTTATTTTTTAGTTTTGAATATTGCGACTGCACTTTTTAATCTTTGGTGTAGAAATTTACACAAAAATGTTTTCTGGGTATAATATCTAAAAACAAAATGTTTGATAATTTCATATATATATATTTAACGTGAATATTACATTTAACAATCCAAAAAGGTTCATAATCAAAATTTTAGCTATTCCAGCTCTTCGTAATGTTTGATACTGATGTTTTACTATTCCAGATTTTTCGTTAGTACCAAAGAATAATAAAAGCAAAAATATTCGAGCGGTCAGTAGTCCATGAATACTAGCCAAATAGACAATATAGGCCATATGACCACAAGTAAAAAACAATTTTTGATTATTTTAAGTAAATGTTGCGCTCCATAATTCGACCAATTAATAATTGAGAAACTAAAGATATTTAGTTTTTGTATCATATGTCGAGGTTTGCGGTAGGAGTAGTAGAGATTCACACTTTTGTCGGAAATTGTATGTCTCATGCATACACGATATGACTCGTTAGGGTATGTCACGATATGAAGCCCGGTTACTAAAACGTGTCATAACTTTTGTTTAATTATATGTTTCATACGATAAAAACTGTTATAGAGACAAGTAACTTATGGAAAAAAGATCTACAGAATATGAAATATACATTTAATGCCCCACCTTTCAATTCGGGATCCACTGTGCGCTGCAGCGCTGCAACGGATTGACTGTATCCGCTAGTGTGTACTTGTTGTTGGTGCTTTCGTCTCCTCACTAGCACTATGAGCCTGCAGTTTAGATAATGAATATACGAAGCTGGAAGACGATGCTCTCTGTTTCGTCTTTGTATAACTTTTACCACAGGGCAAGCTCGACGTACAAACAACGCATGTTTACACATCGAGCATCAGGAGTTACTTGTTATTACATCTTCTTGTGTTTCTTAAATGTTTCCGTTGTGATTTTCTTTCCTTTGCACATTTCCTAGGGCCACTACCAACTCCCACTTCAACACAAATACTACCACTTGCCACTTTTCGTCTGTCACGGCTATATCGGCTTGGTTTGTCAATTCGACAAAAGAAAGAAATTTCAATACGTTTGTGGAAATCCTGAACTACATACTGATAGTAATGCATTTAAAAGTCTATCGTTAAGCGTAATGTAGTTCGTCACCACTGTCAATGCACTTTATATTTCACTTCACACTAAAAATAATAATTGAATTGCTCTTTTTCTTTGGCAGTTTCAACATTTTCACTTCAATTGCTGTTTTTAGTTTGATTTCTGAACAATTTCACATACAAATATAAATACCAATTTTCGACTCCTCTTCTAATTTCATTTGTGGTGCCGCCTTCTGCGATGCTTTCGCTTAATTCAAGCGCAGTTTCTCCTTTTCTTTTTGTTATCGAATTGAACACTTCCAACTCTCATTGCTATGTACAAAATATATTTTATTATTTAACATAAATTTAATAAATCTAATAAAACTGAGACAAATTCAAGTGTCGCAGATAGATTTTGGTATAATTTTATGAAGAAGAACAAGAAAGTTTGTTTAGCAAAAAAAATTGATGCTGTTTTGCCAACTTCCAACTTTTATAAGAAACATTTTCTGCAAACTCAGGTCGAGCCTTTCTTGTTTCTTTGTACAACTATTTAGTGAAAGTTAATTCGCACCAACAAAAATATAACCAAAAGTTTTTGCAAAGTTACGCCAAAGTATCCATTACCTTGAATTGCTATGATATAAATTTGTATCGGCGAGCGCAAGCAATAAAATGCAGCAAGTCTAGATTTCATTGAAAAAAGTAAATTGTATGTACATGAATAAAAATAAATGTAAGGCGCGGTAACCTCCGAAGAGATTTTAGGCCGAGTTTTCTCTTCTAATTTGTGTCGTGCTCCTTTCTAATTTTTCCTACAAATTGGCGGGACGGGACCTACTGTTTTATGCCAACTCCGAAAGGCATCTGCAAGTTGATGAGTTTTCACTGAGAGCTTTCATGGCAGAAATACACTCGGAGTGCTGCCAAACACTGCCGAAGGCGACACCCGCTTGGAAATATTTTCTTCTTGAAACAACTTCTTTCTATTTTTACTTTGCCCGGGGTGCATTGGAATACAAAAAGTTTACCTTTTATTTATTGTACATCAAGAATTTAGGCCACCTAGTCGTATACGCAACTAAAACTCTTAAAAATCAACGAATCGTTGTAAACATATTTCCATATATGTAGCTTCCTGTTGATCTTAAATATTTGCTATTACAAGACTGATTCGTAGTAGCAGAAGTGGTCAAACTTTAATCTTCAAAATATTAATACAAACAAACATATTTTTGTCATGATACTAGAAGTGCTTAATAACGAGTTAATAAACTTTTTCATCACAGTAACCACGGAGCAAATTTTTCGCGAATTAAATTTTCATTTTATTCACAGCGCATCCGTACCTTTTACCGTTTGTTGAACTTTGTTTAATCAGATATGTGCGTTTCATGGCATTCACTCATTGTGTCACCACGACCTTTCACATTTGTAATAATTATTTACTGTTTTCCACACTTATCTTCTCGCAATCAGATACCAACACACATGCACATTTATGAACGCACATTTGTATGAAAAGAACGCATGTTATGAGGTTTTCCTGTGTTTATGTTGTTAATATGTTGAATGTAGAAAAAATGTTGAGTGTTGTTATGATTGTACATCGTACATATGATATTGAAGTTATTAATTACCGTTAAACGTGATTCAGCGATATTAAAGTGAGAATGTCACCATGTTGAAGTTGGCGAAGTAGTTTGTTTGCTGTATGATTTTTGTTGTAATTTTATATGTATTACCCGCTCCTATGGAATTCGCCAAATAGTATAGACGCAGCTTAACTTAAGAGTCCATACAGCCGTATTTGGGAAGGAATAAGAATCATTTTAGAAGACGCGCCTAGATTAAGCCAAGTCATATAGAAAACAGCCCGATTATCAGATTATTATAATTTTCTTTTGTTTTTTTTGAAGAACTCCCCCCTCAAAATTGTATTCAATAACGCCTATCCCAGAATTTGTTTCATAAGCTCTATCCGATCATAAACTCAATACATTTTGATGTGTTTAAGTGAGTTGTGCTCACTTAAATAGCAAATGATATTCCTGTCCTTAATTGACCTTTTGTCACCTAACCCCACCTGTGACTTGCGATCACTTCTACAGTGACTTGCGTTCAATTCACTAGTTATGACTTGCGTTCATACAACCCTGGCTGTAGAGTAGACTGGAGTTGCCATCCTGTGCTTCCAGTCAACATTGTTGGAGTTGCCTTCCATCAATCTTTTTCTTGCTATAAATACAAGTGCAATGCATTAACTCGCTCTTTGCTTTACGTGGAACACTGAACACATATCATGAACCAATATCATCTACTTTTATCAAATTTGCATCGGATCATCAATTACGGAGCGAGTACGAACATCATCACCTACGCCTCATCCAACTCCAGGAGAAAAGAAAAGTAAGTATTCTCCCAAAACCGTAAGTTATATTTTTCAATATAAAATCATCCGAGGTAGCACTTGCGCTGCGGTAATCCCCTAATTCAATCTAACCCTTGCGCGGTCACCATCATACTCGCCTGAGATTGGTTCTCTAATCCCACCTAGCCCTTGCGCGGTCGCAAGACGGATTAAATCCCGAGTTCTATTCTTCAACTTAACTAATCAAGTTTCATTCAACTAAATTTTCTTTCCATTGTGGAATTAATTATCTTTTAAATCATCATATTTGCTGTGTGAAGTATCAGCCTTGAAAATTGAATTGTTAGTTTTAAATATTAAATTCAATAAAAGAATTAGAATTGAATTAAAATCCATTTGCATCAATGCGTTAATCAGGATGTAATATGGGACGTCTATGAAAAAATTCTGAAATAGGTCGTTTTTGAAAGAAATTGCGAGAAAGCGCTATAACATATACCTTCATTGATTGAAGAAGTAAGATTTTATTTATAGCTTGTTCATCGCCCTTTTTACGCTATGCAGTGTTGGAATGATAGACACAAGTTTCCAAAATAAAGTTAAATGGTTTGAAACTAGCTCGCTACAGTCCCAAAATCATCCCAAAAACTGCTGTTAAAATGATATGAGAATAGTTCAAGAGTCATCTAGGAAAAGGTTTGATATAATTTCGCAATAATTCCGAAAGCGATCTTGTTATATTTCCAAAAACATCACTGAAATCACACGTAAAAAAACAATTCTGATTTTATCTGAACTAGTCCCGACAAAAAATCTAAACTATAACGAAAAGTCCCGAACTGATCTTGAGTTGACGGGGATGAGCTCGAAAGTGGTCCCCAAATAATCTCAAAATAAAAATTTGGCGATTTTATCCCGATTTGTTTTGTAATTAGGCCCGAATTGATCACCAAATTAAAATCTAAATAAATCACAAATGGTCTCTAATAGTATCAAACATTTCCGAAATCATCCAAAAATATCCCGATATACTACGTCAAAACCCCACAAGATCCTCAAGTCATTTCGAAAATATACCGAAAATAGTTTTGATATAAAAACAACCACGAAATTATTCAGAGATATGTCCGAAATAAACATGAAGCAGTCTCAAATCTGTCCGAAAATAGTCTTCAAATAGTCCGCAAATAGGGCAAAAGTTATTCAGACAGAGTGCTAGAATGATCCAGGTATCTATTATATACTATCTCTGGATAATTCTAGAACTCTGTCTGCATAATCAATCTGGAAAATAATCCCGCAATCATTAGTTAGGTTGAATTGAACGGGCTGGTCCGTGAGGGCCTCACATAGACTGAAAGAGTCCATAGTGTTACCATAAGCTAGCTCAATGACCTGATATATAGCTGTTCTATTCCTAATAGCTAAAGTCTTAGCTTAACTACCACAAAGTTGTTTCCAAAAGATCCTCATACAGCCCCAAAGGGATGTAGAAAACAGCTCTGAAATGATCTGGATAAATTTGAAAGATTATATCGAAAACCCGCGCCAATAACCACGGATATCGCGTATAAGGTCCTATCTAGCGTACCGTGGGAAAGACTGAAGCAGATAGTCAAAAAACTGATTGCATTCTATTAGCGCGGCTTCCGAACTTGTAAATGAACTATCACCATGCATCAGATCTTAGAGAAGACTCAAGATAAGAGAAGCGACAATCACATTTGACGAAACTGAAGCTAACAAGTCTCTGCCAAATTATGTTGAACAGCACCACTAACCCCGTAAGGATTGGGAAAGACCTTTCCAAGTTATTCGAAACCAAACGGGTCCTAGGTCAAGGCGACTCCGTTGCAAAGCAAAACCGTGATTGTACAATCTATTATAAAAGCGTACAACGGACGGTGTCGAGAGAAAATGAGATGGTTCGTAGAGTGTTCGAGAGAAAAGTTCTCTAGAAGATTTATAGACCGGTCCGTGATGCCGGCGGTGAGTATCAAAGAAGGTATAATGATGAGGTGTATGAGCTTTACGCGTATATGGCGATAGTTCAGCGAATAAAAACACAAAGGCTTTGCCCATGTTATGCGAATGGAGGAAGACGCTCCGCCCAAGAAAATATTTCAGTCGACACCGCAGTTTGGAAGCAGAGAAAATTGGAGACTTCCACTAAGTTGGGGTAGGCAAGTGAAGGTAGAATTGACCTCCCTTGGTGCCCCCAATTGTCGTTAGTTTTAGCGAAACATGGATAGCTGGCGTGACTTGTTACGAAAAGGCCAAATACATTGCATATTAAATTTATTTTATTAACTACTCACGAAATTTCAAACGAAATTATTCTACATTTGCACATATACAAAACAAATATTGTTGCAATAAATTCAGAATGCACATTTCAAACGAATTAAAGTAGCTCCATGTTTTATTACCAACTAATTCTAATACCTTACCACTTGCGCAGAATATTAAATACAAACTCGTACAACTAAAATACAAGTTCTAATAGACGTAAGCAACCTCAAGACATCCGAAAGTGTATACAAAGTAACGTACAACAAGTAAGAAAGTCTAATTTCGGGTGAAAACCGAGCATTATATACCCAGCTGTGCACTTACAACGCTGTTGTTGTTTGCTTTGTATATGGTTCTATTCTGAACTCATTTCAATAAGGGTACAGAGGCTACCACTAATGAATTTGAGCGGGTAAAGATGCATTTTCCCTCCATATATGGGGGTTTTCCTACAAAAAACTGTTTATTTTAAAATCTTATTACTTTAAAACGAGCAATTCTTGCTTGTTTGTATAGCCGAACGATCTCGGGAGCGGCTCAACCGGTTTAAATGAAATTTGGCACAGAGATAAGGTATCACCTTCTAAGACTTTCTACCTAGGTGCTGCCACTCAGATGTTTCACAAGGTTGCCACCTATTCGAATTTAAAAAAAATTTCATGAGGTATGCCGATATGGGTATCAAACGAAAGGTGTGAAACCGCATTGCAATAGGGACGTTTATGAGCAAGGTTGCCATTTAG
Organism: Eurosta solidaginis; assembly: GCA_029619165.1. Taxonomy (NCBI): domain Eukaryota; kingdom Metazoa; phylum Arthropoda; class Insecta; order Diptera; family Tephritidae; genus Eurosta; species Eurosta solidaginis. The sequence continues at coordinate 21,866 of JARSSU010034851.1, forward strand.
GGTTGCCATCTATTTGAAATAAAAAAATTGCATTAAATATGCAGATATGGGTATCAAACGAAAGTTATTTCACTGCGCATTACAATAGGGACATTTTTGAGTAGGGTTGCCATTTAGGGTTCTGGTAGTTAGACGAAATAGTACTCTACTTACCCATATTCTATTAAAGCTTTAAAGGAGAACATTAAGTTAAAAATCTTTGTAAAAAATCTTCCACATTATTGGACTTAATTTTAAATAATTTTCTTTTAAATGAAATATACATGATTGACTAGTAGTGAAATTATTGGTTTTATTTTTAAAATTGCATCGTTTTATACGTTTAATCATCGATGTCAATCTTAAATTGTTTTTGAATTTTTTGCACCGTTTTGTAGTGACCAATATCCTTTGAACTCCAATGTTTGTTAATTCCGTCCATTTCAAATAAAATTTTCTATATAAAACGGATGTTGAATGAAAAATACCCGACATGTGAGTAAAATTTATTTGATTTTATAATTCTGCTAGTAAATCTAACTCTGCAAGATAACTAAAGTGGCGTAAACCAACCTCTAACGATGCCATTTTTGAGATTTGGTGTAGGGTCGTTGGTAGGATCGGAAAATATAGAAAGTAATAATTTTCTATTTAAATTTTGAATTTATAGCTTTCAGGAGATTTCGAACATTTTCTGAGCAAACAGTTGTAGCTATGAAAAAATCGCGGGTTCGAATCGAGCTCAAGGCCTAACAATAATTTTTATCATTATTATTGTTATGATAAATTTATTTCTTAATTGAAAAAATTATTAAAATAGAATAGAAGAAAGCAGCATTGCCATCAAACAAGTTCAATTTTCACATTCATTCTGCAACAGATGTCGCAGTGTTGTGAATATCAATTGGCAAGAACCAGAATAGAAGTAGGACTAATGAAGATAAACAAAAAAACCGCTGTGATGGCTGAATGGTTATAGCAGCGGCGCCTAAACGTTGCCGATGAAGAATTTAGCAGTTCCCGAAATGGATCTATACAACGAGCTTTGGCAGTTGTCTAAATTTTTTCTTTATAATTTTTTCAATTAAGAAAAAATTTATCATAACAATAATAATGATAAAAAATTATTGTTAGGCATTGAGCTCGATTCGAACCCGCGATCTTACAAATCAGTAGGCTGATATAACAAAAAAATTGTTATGAAAAATTTCGTTCGGATTGGGAGATTTTTGTTCGACTTTATGGCATTAAAAGTACTTTGGAAAGAGTAACAAAAAATGGTGCGGGTTACGCCCATTTTTAAAATTTGTTTAAGTTTTGTTCCTAACTCAACCATACCACCACTGAGGAATAATATCAGTCAAATGTAGTTAAATACCATATAGTTTTTGCAAACTTTGTTGGGGTTAGACCTTTAAGAAAAGCGGGTGTGATCTTTAACCGATTTTGATTATCTTCACTCAGTCTATATAATTTAGCAAGCATAGTGTCTCTGCCTAATCTGAATGTAATATATTTAAGGGCTTTTGATTTATGGCTTGCTAAACTTCCAAATTTGCTTCTTATAAATGTGGGTGCAGCCACGCCCATATATATTCGAAAATTTTTTGGAACTTATATTTGGCGTCAAAAAAACAATGCACTTACCAAATTTCATTAGCTTAGGGGTATGTATTTTTGAATTATCTTGTTTCCTGCATGCGTGTCCAGTTGTTGTTGTAGCGATAAGGTTACTCCCCGAAGGCTTTGGGGAGTGTTATCGATGTGATGGTCCTTTGCCGGATACAGATCCGGTACGCTCCGGTAACACAGCACCATAAAGGTGCTGACCCGTCCATCTCGGGAACGATCAATATGGCCACATTTAACCTACAGGCAATAACTCCCTCCGCACTCCCAAGTTCCATGAGGAGCTTGGGTTCGCCAAAGTCTGGTCTGTTATTGAAAAGGGATTCGCCGCTCGAAGGTGCGGTTGACAATTGGGTTGCAGAAGCAATATATTGCGCTGCACAGGCCCTTGAATCCCCCACACAACCCCTTGAATTCCTGTGTGGCCAGTGGGCGTGGTTTTCGTTCGATTCCGGTCATTTTCAATACCAACCTGTTCTTGTTCCAGATAAGTCCGTATACCGCATTTGGTGAAGATATCTCACCATTTGTTCAAGCTATCGTGTTAACGGGCGGACAGACAGATGGACGGACGGAAATGGCTTAATCAAATTTTGATATAGGAAGCCGATATCTATCTCCTTTCCTTTATACATGTACAACCAACCTTTATCCAATCAAAGTTATAATACCCTGTGTTCAAGTGCAGCTGGGTATAAAAAGGTAAGTAAACAAATGTAAGTATGTATGTAGAAATAGACAAAGTGTACACGCAATGCAAACTTAGAACTCCAAGCGAACGCAATTCGCATTTAAAGACGAGCTGAGATAAACAACACAAATACTTAGAAACTTTCATACATAACAAATGAGATTTACAGTTGCAAAAGCAATAATGCACGACCTGACATTTAGTGCAGTTCCAGAGGCGAACGAGCCAGTGATATGTGCACGATACCAACAAACATACAAATATTCAGAGCAACTGTTGAATTAGTTGGTAGCTAGAAACATCTTTTTGGTATATGGAATTGTGTTTGTGTATATGGTGAATGTGTATGTATGTATATGTGGGTTTTGCTTATGCCTGACATTGGTTTGTGGTAGCAAGGACTGTTGAATGCCTGTCACCGCGCTTCAGCTAAACAACCAGCAAAATCTTTTCTGTTGCCATGTTACCTGTTTGAATTGAATACTTCAACAGTGCAGTTGTGTTAGTTTCATGTACACAAAAATAAGAAAAATCCTTTGTTGGCTTAGCAAGTGGACTACATAGTAACTATGTTTTTGCAGACTAGTTGTGGCGTAGATGTATTAGAGGGATTTCAGAAATCTAGGTTCAGTTTATCTAATGATGGCAGAAACGAAGTCATAACTGACAACAAAACTTTAACGGGTTACGAGTAATTTGCTGAATTCCTAAAGCGTGAGTAAAGATATAACACTTAAAAGAAGTAAGAATTTTGGCAATATTTAAAAGGAAGTAGTGTTTTAAATCTAAATACATATATATATATTTTTTTTCATATTGCCCAAATTCTTACTAAACATCTCTACTCACGGTTGGGGGAATTCAGCAAGTTACGCGTAACCCGCTAAAGTTCTGGTTTCAGTTATGATTGAATTTCTAATTACGGTTACGGCTACGATTAAGATTATGATTAAGGTTACGGTAACGGTTACTATTATGGCACACCTACTGCGGCGCCGTGGTGTGATGGTAGCGTGCTCCGCCTACCACACCGAAGATCCTGGGTTCACGCCCGGGCAAAGCAACATCAAAATTTTAGAAATAAGGTTTTTCAATTAGAAGAAAATTTGTCTAAGCGGGGTCGCCCCTCTGCAGTGTTTGACAAGCACTCCGAGTGTATTTCTGCCATGAAAAGCTCTCAGTGAAAACTCATCTGCCTTGCAGATGCCGTTCGGAGTCGGCATAAAACAAGTAGGTCCCGTTCCGCCAATTTGTAGGAAAAATTAAAAGGGACACGACGCAAATTGGAAGAGAAGTTAGGCCTAAGATCTCTTCGGAGGTTATCGCGCCATACATTTATTTTTTTTTATTGATTTTATGTTTACAGTTACAATTATGGGTACGGTTACCGTTATTGTTCCGTTTATAACAACGGTTAGGGCTACAGTTTGCAACCCCATTTACGGTTACAGTTATGATTACGACAACGCTTACTATATCAGTTTCGATTGTTTTTGATAGGATTATGGTTATGGTTATGGTTATAATTACGGTTATGATTTTGGTTATGATTATGGTTATGGTAATGTCATGGTTAGGCATATGACTATGGTTACGATTTCGATTAGGGCAACAATTTGGATACACGAATAAGGCTACAATTAAGGTTAAGATTATTGTAATGGAAAAAGCTATGGTCACATTTTCATTTACGGTTACGGTTATGATTTTATTCAGTTACGGTGCCCGTTACTATTATCTTTGGATACGACGGGCTCTTGCTGTGATATGGTAATGTGCTGTGGACCGTTGTAATACAGTACTTCTGGCATTAGTTTTCCATTAGTATAAAAATATATAAACTTTGCATTCATAAGACGCTAATAGCTGGCATCATACAGAACAAAGCAAATGATCGATATAAAGAAATTGTTTGTCCCAAAAAGTGTCTCTTCTTAAAAATTTAGCCCAGAAACATTTTTCACCACTGAACATAATGAGTAGTTCCATCCATGCAAGACCATAAGACCCTGAACATTCATATTTTTAGAGTTACCACCTCTACACTAGTTAATATGCGATTACATTCAAACTAGTCCAGTAACAGAATGCCTACTCGGTAGTACATATGTATGTATGTATATATATGCATGTGGTTTGTGTACAAGATAAACTAGAATATTTTTTTAATGTCTGCATATAAATGCCAGCAGTGCGACTTTTCGCTGATTGGTAATAAAATGAAGCTTAAATTTGGACAAGAAAACGAATGCAGCTGATACGAAATGACAGTGAAGCTGTGGCTTTTGGCTGTTCGGAGGACAGCTAGTCGGAAACTAAAATGCAAGAAAATATTGCAGGAAAGAATTGTTGATGGATATATGAACACCAAGATAAGATGAAGTAAATAGTAGGAATGGCGGGAAGGTGAAAGAAATTTGTTGGCAGCTGCGAAAAATGTGTTATTAAATTTGAGTCATTTTCATAAATAACTTTTTCATTTTTATTATACTTAGCTGAGTAAAGCTCGCACAGTATATTAATTTTTTTCGCATAATGGTAATCGTAACGGTATAAACTAGTGAAGATCTCTATGGACCTTCCTATATAAAGGTGATTTGGGTCAAAATAGAAATTCCTTAAGCTAGCCGACAGTCCGTCGGGACGTAACCACGATAACTTGATTAAATTTTGAGCTATTTTAGTGAAACTCGGTACGTGGAATCATTACCACTTATCTCTCATCCCTTTATAAAATTTAAAAATCGGACGTTAACCATGGCCAATTTTTAGCACGCTTATATTAGCTTCACTTGTATGTATGCTTGTTTGTAACTCTCTAGGCTAGGCGCACAAAGGGAGAGTTAGACCCATCTTGCGGCAATAATTGAAGACTCGCGGCACTGATAAAACTACTCGCTGCAAAACGAGTTGTACTTAATAGCGGAGTTGTACTTGAGATCAAAGTTTTAGTATCTACAATCCACTTAGATATTTGATGCTGATAGCACCGTAGCACAAAGGTTCGTGTCTCAGCTATGAAGCACAACGCGTTTGAAGTGAGTAATATAACAACCGCCACGAGTCTTCAATTATTTCCGCTAGATGGGTCTAACTCTCCTTTGCGCGCCTAGCCTGGAGAGTTACAAACAAGCATGCATACAAGTGAAGCTAATATAAGCGTGTTAAAAATGGAGGAAGTCGGTTTAGAACCACGCCCATGCACATAGAAATCTTTTAGTTGAAATACGATTTAAAAAATTGAATTTAATGACCATATTGTTATATCTAACTTAATTTTTCTTGAATTTTAAAACTTTTTGTAATCCATCCCGCTCGCTCCCGTCCATCTCTCCTTCACTGCTTACGCAAAAATATACACACAAAGCTTATACCAACTTAGCTTTCTTGCGACGATATGCTAAAAATTTCAAGGACCCATATACCCGGAAAATCCTATACAATGCCTTAGTGCGTTCAAAGCTGGAGTATGCTTTAGCCATCTGGAATCTGATATACTCTTCACACTTTTTAAAAGTGAGCGAATTCAGCGCAAGTTCATAAGATTTGCTCTTCAATCTCTACACTTTGCTAATTAATCCCCTACCTAACTTAAAGTTAGACGTTTTTGTTCAAAACGTAGTGTTTATTTTTGACATAATATCCGGTGCCATTGACTGTTCAAAACTACATGGGCAGTTGACTTTCAATATCCCTAACAGAGCTCTCAGGTTCCACAGTACATTCAGCATTGAAGTGCCGCGTTCGAATAACTTCAGGCTCGTACCTCTTCTAAGACGTATTGTAGAACTTAATCGCCTATCCAGAAGCTTTGATGTGGACTTTGCCATTTCAAGGTCTCTGTTTAAGGTACGCATTGAGTCTTATTACTTATCTCAGTAAACCTCATTTTAAAATTGTTAAACTAGTACTAAGTTAACCTGTAGTCTAGTCAGTAAGGTTGTTACAATTTGACTTAATAAAGATATATGAAAGATGAATAAATATCTTCATATCTCCGAGTCATATTTCATTCCACTCACAATCTGCTGTTCTTATTATTTTCAACGCCTACTCTGCGGCCATGAATAATTGCTTTGCTGTCTGCGCTCTCTTTCTAATAGCTATTTGTTTCGCTTGTGGAAAATTGTCTTGCCAAACATCTTTTGGGATTGTGATACTTCATCATTTACCATTAAAGAGCCGTAAATAATAAAAGCTTAAGTATTGGCAAAGTGTTGAGGGTGTTTTAAAATTTCTTGGCAGGAAGTACGCTGTTGATATATGCTTAAAAGTGCCGGTAAGTCCTTTAGGGAATTTGCAATAAAATACGATTACATATGTGTAGACGCAGACGTTAATAAAAAGCCTATATTGACTCAATTACCATATCTTAACCAATTCAACTGAGACATTTCATCATAGCTTAACGAAAAATTGCTTAAGAAAGGATATGTTACATATATTTTTCTTTTGAAAACATATGCTTTTATGAATGTTTAAATGTATACTAATATCGTCCGTTTGCAGTTTTTTTTTGTGTTTTTTAATTGAAATTTTTAACACGAGTCGATTTTCTGTTAGACTTTTTGACGTGTAAAATAATCGGCGATAAAATTGATTCTGTAACAGAAGCCTTATATAAACATTTCAATCAACATCCCACAGTCTAGCTTTGTGAATCATATATTCGAAAATGTATGTTCCCAAGCAAGTATTAATATAACAGTCCAGAGGTTCTTCAAGCGCAAGTTAAAAGTCGACGTCCGAAAATGTTTGAAAACATGGAAATCGACGACGGAAACACGGTAGAATAATGAACGAAATACTAAAAACTATCTCAGACCAAATATACGAACTTATAATCTGGCAGGTATAAAAAACAAACACACAGAGATCACATACACATAAAAATAAACGATCTAAAGCATGGGCCTCCGAAAATTTAACGAGAGTAGCCTTTTGCATACTTGACTGTCTTAACTAGCTGCAAAAGCTAGCAATCGGTAAAATCTACCCCTTTTTCAAATATACACGGTGGTAAACCCTGTGGAATTCGAGAGGTTGTTAAGCGCAATAGAAATTTCCATAGCTTTCATTTACATATTTAGTATGAGAGGCTCTGACGTCTCGAAGTCCTCATGAAACTAGGGGGTGGTGGTGAGCTACGATGGTCTAAAAATTTCGTATTAAATCGTTCGCGAGATGGTCGGGCTAGCAACTTAATGTTGCTTACAAAGAACACGAACATCGACAATACTCCCCAAAACCTTCGGTAGTACCTTCATTGCTAGAAGAAGAAGAAGAAGAAAAGATGGTAAATCCCATCAAAGGGGGTTAGGTTAGGTTAAACTGGCCGGTCCATAAGGACCTCACATAGACCGAATGAGTCGTAGTGATACCAGAAGTTTATTTAACGACCAACAAAAACCCCTACCAAAACCCAAGGTACTATGTTATAAAATAGCTACGTCCTCTTGGCAAATACTAAGCTTTCTAGGATCTATGCCACCTGTTGCTTCTAGATCTGACAGCTGTATCACGCCTAATAGCTGGAGTCTTAGCCTGTCAAGCGCAGGGCACGAGCACAAAACGTGCTCGATCGTTTCCTCCTCCAACCCGCACTTCCTACATCTGCTACCACTGACCAAGCCCAATTTAAAGGCATGTGACGCCAGAAGGCAGTATCCAGTCAGAATACCCGCAATGAGTCTACAGTCCTCTCTTTTTAATGATAGAAGCAACTTTGTTGGTCTAAGGTTGTTCCCTTGTAAAAGCACACAAATAATTAGTCGATTGATCTCTGATCGAAAAACTGTACCGAAATAAATTCAATTCGGGGTAATAAAAACTTCTACTTATTCAGACTAAGAAGAAAAGTATAGATTGTTCCCAACTACCGAGCCAGAACAGCTCGTGCTGTTTGATACTAATGAAAGAGAGAAGCCGGTTAGGGGTTAGAATATTCCCGCGGTAGGTATGCTTGTCGTAAGATGCGACTAAAATACCAAATAGATTCAAGCGTTCTTTAGCGCAACACTTTCAAAGGGTTGCCTGCACAATATATACCTTCTCCAACCCAATTGTCAACGTCACCTATCCGTGGCGAATCCTATTTCATTAAAAGCCGAGGCTCTGGCGACCCCGAACTCCTCATGGATCTGTGGGTGGGAGGGCGGGATGGCCTAGAAGATCGCATGTGGTCGTACCAAGTAGTTCCCGAGATGGTCGGGTTTGGTACCGCAACGTATCGGATATGCATCTGGTAAAGGACCGTCAGCAGTGATAAGTGTCCTTATCGCTACAACAACAACAATAACAGAAGCCGCAAATTACAGAATCGAGGCATCCCAGCTGTCCACGCCGTGTTGGCGAGCCTCAGTAGAAGACTATGATGAAATGAATTCATAGATCGGAAACATGGGGCTTTGTAAAGATCCAAATAATTTCACTTACAGAGATTAAATTCTGGTAGGAATCTGGGCTTTCTGATCGATTAATTTTGACTATAACGATAACATCTCCGTCAATAGAAAACTAAAGAAGATAAAAACGTCAGAAATAGGAACAGATACGACATAACCGCACTCATTACATCTCGAAATACATAAGAAACACGCCTAAAGCATAATCAGGTAATAACACGCGCAAAGGAATGCCGCGAGTCTAGGCAGCCCAGTTGGCAGCAGAAAAAACCGAGTTGATACTTTGAACAAAAAAGCATGTACCGCTAGAAGTTAACTTTGAACCCTTCTCCGGAAATATAACCCTTCTCAGAGAATATAGTTAACTATTAAGAGTAAAACTTCGGACATACATAATTGGCACAAGTTCAACACGCGACTGAGAAAGCATCTAAATGGGTACTGTTGCTGGGCAGGTTTATAGCAAACATCGTAGGACCAACAAAAAGCAAGAGGAAGCTACTGATGGGCATCACCCTATTCATGTTACTGTACGGTTCCGAACTGTGGGCACACACGCTTCTGAAGAAGAAGGTTCTAACATCTGTACAGCGCACAGCAGCTCTAAGAGTAGCTTCCGCTTATCACAGTGTGTAAGGACCAGCCGTACAAGTGACTACCGGAACAACTCTATCGACCTATTAGCACTGAAAAAATGAAAATTATTGGAACAAAATGGCAGACGGGTCAAGATCGCATGCAAGTCAATAGGAAAACGAACAGTTTATCACAAAACCTGAAGCATGCAGCACCAGAAGCTTTGGTGCGGTAATTTACATGCTATGTTACCAAAATTCTCTCTGGACTTGGCTTCTTCAAAAAATATTCATACACAATAAAAAATGCCGAAGTTCCAAATGCGTTTACGGCGAATCAGAGGAGGACGATTTTAAACGCAAGCTCAAGGTAAAAGTCGGCCAAATCACCGTCGAGAATGTTACAGCAAAATTGCTGACTAACCAGGAAGAGATAGAACAAATCAGCAACTTTGTAGAAATTACCCCAAGAGCAAAAAAGCTGCACGTGCATAAAATAGAGAAATATGTAACGTCACCCTAGAACGGCCCAGAGGTGGGCGACGCTTCCACAAGGAATGGTTTTTAATTCGCGGACACACGGTTTCTGTGAAGGCAGCAAATTTGGTACATTAGAAATTCTTCATCAGCTCAGTCAGAATTGGGAAGGACCTCTCCGAGCCGTTGGAAACTAAACGAGGTTTCAGACAGGGTGACCCCCTATCGTGCGATTTCCTTAATTTGATGCTGGAGAAAATTATACTAGCTGCAGAACTTAACCGCACTGGAACAATATACTATAAAAGCGTGCAATTACTGGCATATGCTGATGACATTGATATCATCGGCCTAAACACCCGCGCTGTTAGTTCTGCTTACTCCAAACTGGAAAAAGCAGCGGTAAAGATGGGTTTGATGGTGAATGAGGACAAAACGAAGTACCTGCTGTCATCGAGCAAAGAGTCAGCGCATACGTGCCTTGGCAACCACGCTACTGTTGGCAGCTCTAATTTCGAAATAGTAAAAGACTTCGTTTATTTGGGAACCAGCATCAACACTAGCAACAACATCAGCACTGAAATCCAGCGAAGAATCAATCTTGCCAATAAATGCTACTTTGGACTAGGTAGGCAATTGAAAAGTAAAGTCCTCTCTCGGCGAACGAAAATCATACTCTACAAGTCACTTATCGTACCCGTCCTGCTATATGGGGCAGAAGCATGGACCATGACAACAGCAGATGAAGCGGCTTTGGGAGTGTTCGAGAGAAAAGTTCTTCGAAAGATTTATGGACCTCTACGCGTTGGCGATGGGCGAGTACCGAAGAAGATTTAACGATGAGCTGTACGAGCTATACGCAGACATCAACATAGTCCAGCGAATTAAAACGCAGCGGCTGCGCTGTCTAGGCCATGTTATGCGAATGAAAGATGTTGCTCCGGCCAAGAAAGTGTTTCTATCGGAACCCGCCTATGGAAGCAGAGGTAGAGGGCGGCCCCCACTCCGTTGAAAGGACCAGGTGGAAAGCGATTTAAACTCCCTTGGTGTGACCAATTGGCGCCGGTTGGCGGAGCGAAGGAGCGACTGGCGCGCCTTGTTGGACGGCCATAACCGTTTAGAAGGTTAAGCGCCAATTAAGTAAGTAAGTAAGAAATTCTTCATCCCAACCCATAAAAAAATATAAAGATAAATTAGGCTCTTGTCTATCAGCCGGCCATTGTGGCACGATTAAGAAGTCAACAAAAAATCGTTTCATTTTTGTTTATCGAATTTCGAAGCAACAATTTTATTTTTTATTTCATTGTGAACTTTTGAGCACAAAAATTAAATGACGCATCAATATTTACACGTTCAGAAAGGAACTCAATGATTTCGCATCAACTGAACATTTCATAAAATATTACAAAAAAAGAATGACAGCGGATCGAATCAACATTTTTCCTTCTCGTGCCAATCTCGTTCTCATGAAACAACGAATTGTGGCTGCGACACGTGGACTCAATCTGCTCAAGCGCAAACGCGATGCACTCGAACTGAAACTACGAGAATTAACCGCTAAACTGAATGTAGCCAAGAAAGTGGTCGATGAAGTAATGGCCAAAGCACTTTTCTCCATGGCAAAAGCGAATTTTCTCGATGCTGACCTTAGAACATGCGAACTTTTGAAAATCGATAAAGCAGACATTTATATGCGCATAAAAAATACGAAAGTAGCCGGTTTGTTGTTGCCGCAATTCGAGTTGTATGTAGAAGAACCCGGCAGTTTCCCTCTAACCGGTTTATCACGTGGCGGCGAGCAGGTCGAAGTAGTACGGGCCAGATTTCAAGATGCAGTACGAACACTCGTCACACTCGCATCACTGGAATACTCAGTACACGTACTCATCGATGGCGTCCACCAAAATAATATGCGAGTCAATGCATTGGAATATGTGGTGTTGCCACGTTATCAAAACACCGTCACATACATACGTGATGAGTTAGATGAATATGAGCGCGAGGACTTCTACCGTTTGAAACGTTCGCAGGCAAAACAGCGTAGAGCAAAAGAAAAATTTTCAGAAATTATCAGAATGAGAAATATGACGGCAGAGCAATTAGCCTCGTATGAACGGAAATTTTGCAAAGGCCAGAGAAATCAACGATTGTTACTACGGGTTTACCAGAAGACTTTGATATAAATGCATTTCTACCGCCACGTCATAGCAAAGTCGAAACAATACCGGAAGAAAACGAGGATGTAGAATGAGAGCGTCGAGTTTCGAATAAATTGAAACTATTGCGAAGAGTATATTGTTTTTTTTTCTTGGTTTTGGTTAAAAAATTACTTTGCTGAACGTGAATCTGTTTAATTTAGCGTATAAATTAGAAAAAAATGACTTACTGAATATTTTGTGTTGCATAATTAAAAAACCTACCCTACCAATTAAAGATTACCTAGTACTCGGATTAGATCTTTTTTTGTTTTCTGATGGCAAACAGAGCAAACGTTTTGAGAAATATATCTGGAAAAAGCGGACTATAACGGGAGAAGTTGATGTTCTTGAAAAGGTAAATACTGACATCATCGCGATACAGAAAGCACGACAGACGGGGGATTCCCAGAGTTGATAATCGCAAAACAAAATTTTACAGCTTCACAGCTTCTTAGCTTCCGCAAGTCAATTGTCAACCTAACCCACTCGAAAAAACTTATGCAACAAATGAATCGCATACATATCAAGCGTTGTTCTGTTGATACCCAAGTTCCTTATGGAATTAGACGGTGGAAAGGCGGTATAGCCTAGAAAGTTTAACGTGGACATGTACAGTCGTTTCAAAAATAATCGCACTGTTACATTTATGGTGCTTGTTCGAACGGGATCTTTATCTCTACAACAACAACTATGATAGAATGGGCAAACCAGCAGGAGAATAGAGCCTTACGATATCTTCCCCAGCGGAAGCTCAAAATGAAGCCATTGCTATGCTTTTCTTTTGGATAAGAGACTTTGCCGCAATTCGAATAAACGCAAGTCAAATTCAGTCTCTGCGATATAATATCTCTCAACGAATGCACTGACTTTCCCACACACGCCTCTGAGCAGCGAAAAAAATATGTGCCTTGACCAAACTAAAGCTTTGCTATCAAAATGCTACTCATGAAACAAACAGAAGCTCGATACTCACACTTGCTCACGGAAAGCAATTAAAAATGATGATGTAGCCTTGCAGTGGATGCAGAATTCTATCTCATTACTTAACTCAGCTGCTGACACCGTCGGTTACCAGCGAACCTTCAAAAACAACTGGTACGATTAGAAATGTCCCGCTACCTCAGCGAAGGACAGCAACGCGTTGTATAAGTGATATCTCAACGCGAAGAGGAACGCCTACTTATAAATTGAAATATGAGGGAGAAAGGCTGAGTGTGAGAAGTTTCGGAAGCTGACTGTTAGGAAAAATTCCAGACTTCTACAAGAATATCCAGCAATTGACCTGCAGGAATCATAATGGCGAGCTCGAGCGAGGTTAGTTAATGGCGGTAGCACTTCTCTTTGTTGCTACATTGCGAGGGAGGCGAGGAATAGGCACAGATACATATTCACACTTTGAATATAAAAAAATTGCATAGCACTCCCATATGCCCTCACATATACATATGTAAATTCGATTCATATGAAAGTGCCTGAATTTCATATAAAAGTGCAAGGAAAAAGCACTTCCATATGAAGCCAAGGCACTTCTTTATGATATTCAAATTTACGGTTTTTCAAAAATATTGTGAAAAATTTCAATTTAAAATTTATTCATTAATGGGGAACATCAAAATTCTTTAAACCTTGCAATTTAAAAAAATTTCAGTGCACATATAATTTTGTATATGTAATGTGACTTGCACTTCAATGTAAAACATTTTGGAACAGCCCTATTATGAGCCTTTTATAGATATGAACATAAAATAAATAAATACAAAGTGCGATATACTTTCGAAGAGATTAAAGCCAATCATCGCTTTAAATTGTCGCCGTGATACCTTTTAATTTTTCCCACTTCTTGGTAGGACGGGATCGCTGAGAAGCTTTTCATGGTAGAAATACGCTCAGAGTGATTTCCAAACCACTTCCCATAGGCACACCGCTAAGATCTTCATTGAATTAAGAGGGAAAGTGAAGGTAAACTCGAACTGTCCTTGGGGTTTCCAATTGGCGTCAGTTGTCGTAAACTAGAGATAACTCGAGTAAGGAGCCCATTATAAATAAAAAAATTCAATTATTGCCACAATCCTATAGCCATTCGAAGATAATTTGCGGCTATCGAAAAAAGTCGATATTGAGATACTTTTAAGGTAGAAAGAATTTGATGTACGGAAGAGAGCTCGTAGATATTTTTTCTATGCCCGTTTCGTGTTTAGCGTATTTCATCACCTGACACGATTTATTACCATGATTTCTATCTCAATTTCATAATGTGTTTGGCTCTAATCTGACTTTTAGTATGTAATTTAAAATACCTTTCGCATTTGTAAGGTTTTTATGAGAACAGCTGCACTTAATAACATTGCGTGAGCTAAGAACTATTCACCTACGCAGTTGAATCATCCTTTAAAATTACTCAGACTTATTGAAAAGCTTGCGTTTCCTATTCATCGTTGAACTGAATGAAAATTATTTGAAGGAGCACGATTGAATGAATAAGCGCGTGCCACTACTCATGGAATCATTAATGGAAAAAATAAGGATACTAGTAAAATATAAGAATTTTATATAATACATAGATATTCATTGAGGGTCGTTTATTGATTAATGCATGATAATTAAACTGAATGTATTGCAAAAAGATTCAAGTGAGTTTATTAATACTTAACGAGACGAGTATATAGTCAACAAGTTTTTCGCTCAGTTTTCGCTGAGAAAGTAAATTAAGTCTTTTCAATGGTGTTCACATAATTTCTTTTGTCCTCGGTTATCTATACGACTATGGTCATATAACGGTAGATTGTTATGACTTAAGCCAATCAAGACAGAATAAATCAATAGGTTCGAAGATGAAGTTTGAAAAATATGGACCGTTCCATAATGCAATAAAACAAATAACTGAAGTTAATATTGCAAACGTGCACTGATATCACGATTTGGATTTGAGTTTTTATAGCAAAATAAGTAATTGGTGGTATGTGGGATGGACGCCCAACAATTTCCTATCTAGACCTTGTGTCAGGTGATAGACTTCTTGGCAGTAAACAGATGTTAAACGTCTGAATATTGAATTTAGAGATAACTAAAATACTTAAATCTGTTGTTGAATACCAGTTACGTTATCTAGAAACCGAGATATACTTTAAATTTTCTGGAACATTATTAAGAAAACCTTTGCCAACCTAAATTTTTCATCTCCAAGACATAAATTTTTCATCTCCATGATACCGTAAGTATCTTTATAGGACTAGGTTTATATTATAAAACACGTTTCCTGCCTTTTCCTGGCGAGTTACATGGCTATAGATCTGTGTGGGAGTATTGCAGAGTGCATTGCGTGATGCAATTTCAAAAACACCTGGGCTGCTTATATTTTGACAGTTATACCATTATCCTAAATTTCTATACTAAATTATATTGTTATTCAATTGACGCTAAATTAGCTTGAATCTTATAAACAGATTAATGGGTAATAATAACGTAACTTAACGGGTAATTTTAGGTCCGAGACCTAAATATTTCGGCCCACCCTCGTAAATCAATCCGCATACCTATTTCTGCCTGTAGACCAATAGTTTTCGCTTTAATATATGTATGCACTAACACGAACACGAATTTGTGTTTGCCGCTATGAGCTTTTAGCACCGGAGCCTTGTTAAGGGGAAACTTAACGAGGGCTCTTGTACTGAGGGTTCAGCGCCTTTTTGCAATTGATTTCTTTTTCTTGGTTCACGGCCGTCAACGGGAGCAATTCTAGCCATCCAGCGTCAAGTAAGGGAATATTTATCCGAAACACAATTTATTGTTAAATGCTTATTATTTAAATCATTAAAAACCATTATTTGAATATATTAATTCGAAACACAATTTAATTGTTACCTCATTGTTCTTGAATTCAATAAAAGCCTTACTCGAATATATTTATTAAAATCTTTCATATTTTTAACTTTTCCTTTCACTGAGTTCAATTTTCCATTGGCGATTACGTGGGAGATTCGAATCTTTCACGTAATCAGGTAATCTTACCAAGATATTCCGAACTATCCATTTCTATGGGGTAAAAAATTATTATGTACTTTGTTTTTCCTTTAATCATCCCAAGAAACCAATAAAAATAGTTAAATCTGATAAAAGAATCCTATTATTTTGCGCTGTCTTCATACTATATACATATGTTTCTTTCATTTCACTCATATGGGACAGCTGCCTTACAATGATAAAACCAACTGCGATATCAAGAACCATACGCCCCCAGTGTCTATTGTTTACCTGTGGAAATACCCTGCAAAGATCGTTGGATCATGCGGTCCACTTGTGTCATACTGGATTACTCCATATGTTTTGTATGAATTAGGGTTAATTTTGGAGTACTCGCGATTTTTGCAGGGTATTGATCGTCATACATACAACCACCTAACCGTCAATATTTTCGCGATTGTTTTAAATGGAATTTATTTACAACAAATAATAAATCTCAATTACGAATTTGGCAGCAGTTATTGCTAATTGCTATTTACGTAAGCAATTGCGATAAAATGATAAATTAATAAATTTTTTATGGTATAATATTGTGACACAGTTTGTTATTTTATATGACGTCTACGCTTTATGAGTTGCGATTATTATTATTGTCTTATATGCAAGGCGAATTCAGTACCAGGTGTTGTCATCCCAACAGCTGATTGCTTTCTTCTTGATTATTTTCCATTCAACGCCTTGTACAGCAATATGTCAGTTAGTCGAAATTAATGAAAATTTTCTTTTGCCTTACATTCTTCTGCACGGCGAATTGGATTGAATTTGCTTTGCCATCACCTTGTATAGATTCGCCTTGTCTTAGATGTATGAGGAATTCAAGACGAATCCATACTAGGTGATGGCAAAGCAAATTCAATCCAATTCGCCGCATAGAAGAATGTCAAGTCAAAAGAAATGTTAAATTGATTTCGATAAATTGACACATTGTTGTACCAAAACGTTGTATTGAAAATAGCAAGAAGAAGCAATCAGCTGATGAGATAACAACACCTGGTACTGAATTCGCCTTGGAAGAATTCAAAAGGCAACACCTTTATGAAATTCGCAAAACATACCCTTTTGTGTTGTGTTATGTGCGTTGAGTGTGTAGTTAATATTGTGAGAACTTTCTGAGCATGGGGGGTAGATTCAGTAAGTGTGAGTTTTAAAATGTACGCTTTTTCTTCATATAATTTTTATGAAAGAAAAATGTTTATTTCAAAACTCACACTTACTGCATACAGCCCCCGGAGTACCTTTCCATAAACAACATAAATAAATATGGTGCCCCACACAAAAAAGATGCGGTAATAATCGGAGAGGCATATAAAATTATATTTCCAGACGTCTGTAAAATTACAATTTTTCAAAACAGACAGACAATACTTTTGCTGGTAGATAATTAACGTAATCTTAAGCTAATTATCATCAAATATAGATAATTTGATCTCAAATATTTTAGTAAATAATTTCACAATTTTATGGCGCAATGTTGATAGCTATTGACATATCCTTATAAAACTGTTGAGCAATGATCGTTAATTTTCCATTTCTAATTTAGTACTCAGCGTTACCGTAACAAGCCACGTTGTACATACACATCTACATATATAAAAATCATCCAGCTATATCAATTTTTGAATTGAGTGAAAACGTCTAATGCTTTTGTTTTAGTGATTTGTGTAATCTGAATTTTTAAGGTGATACACGGTAATCTTAATATATAAAAAACACGTATCACACCATTTTTGGCCGTGATGGACTCCTAAAATACTGAACCGATTTTGAATTTGTTTTGCACCCCGTATGTAGTGTGACCTAACTTGAGAGACAGAATAGGTTATATCTCAGTTATAGTCGCAATATATTTTATTGCACTTTTTTTATTTTGTTTATACGTAATAATAAAATGTTACGTATACGCAGTAGCACTCATATTTTCAGGTGGTGCGGATATAATTTCGTGTAATTGCTTATCAATAAAAATATTATAGCGAATGATATCAAGTATAGCACATCACCAGGCCCGACGAGAGAGAGTTTATGAGGGGGGCCG
>JARSSU010034852.1:0-27077 GCA_029619165.1 Eurosta solidaginis
CAAGTATGACATGTATGAGAAGGAGCAACTCCTTTCTCTTTCTAACACATTGTAGTTTGACACTTCGGACAGTGTCAAACTATTGTGGAACTCAGTGGAACCTGCGTGGAACATGCGTTTGACACTGAACGAAGTGTCAAAATTACCGGGGTTGCTGTCGTTGGAAGCGACGTAGGGAAACAAAAAAAGGAGCGGAATATCAGATATGGGTTGCTATGATGGTAAATTTTTTGAACGAATTTAGTATGAGAATGTAGTGCACCTATATGGGTCCTACAGAAAATTATGCAAAAGTTTTGAATTGGGATATCTGAGGACGCATAGTTCTTCCAGTATTAAGAATACAAACACGGGTGCTAAGTTTTTCTACCCGTTCAAAAGTTCTCCGCCAAAAACAGCTTGACACCGAGGTTGACTGCAATAACCCGTCCAAAAATGTGGAAAGAGAAATGAAAAGACGCGTTTTGTCCTGTTTTCAATAGTCCAAAGGCGAAAATGTATTCGAATTATTGGAAGCGAGGCAAAAACGCGTCTATTAATACCTCCCCGGACGGTTTTGATCGTGTTTTAGCAATCGTCCCCGTTAATAAAGTATTACAATTTGTTAATTAAAATTGTCCAAAACATATGGATTTTAAAGAGGGATGTAATTAAGTGCTCGTTTGAAAGTAAATAAGGGCATTTCTTTATAATTTTACGATAAAAATTTTACGCAGTTTTCGTTAGCAGCTACTACACTTTTCTTGGACCTAAGAAGTACAACAGTGCCAAATAGCATCCACAAAAAAAACGAACAAGAACAAGCATTTATCAGGTGAGCGTGGCTGTGTATGTGCGTGCTGCTACATATCCTACTTGAAGACCTGTACTATGATTTAAACTTGGTTGATAGGCTATAATCAATGTAATTAACTCCAAGGGAATAGTTTTGAATAGGGCCGCCAACTTTATGTCAAACCGGTAGACTTGGGTGTTGATGGATGAAGTGTGAAAATCAAAATTAACATTTCAGACGCTATTGTATAGTTTCGCAAATAAACAACAGATGGTTGAATGTAACCCAAGTGATTTTTCAAACCCTTCTCATACGTACATATATTCTCAACTTAAGTATGAGGTAAAAAACATTTCAAAGGAGTGTTTATGCCTCTAGAACCTACTAAAGGATTTTGCATCACTGATTTCGCTTCTTCCTTCAGCCAATCGCAATATAAAATTTAAAAAAAATCGACACTTTTTTTGCTTTTTTTAACAACTTGAAAACAATTTGAAACGCCTTGGGTAATTTTTTTTTGGAAAAAATATGCAAAGTGATTATATAAATTTATTATATAACCTTTCTTTTAAAGTTTTGTTTTAATAACTTGGTGAATTGGGTGATGCAAAGTCCGTGTTATGCTGACATTGAAAACGCGTGTTTTTTAAGTAACTTTTGAACAGTTAGAAAGAGTTAAATTTCGCAATTAGTTTCTTATAACCGACAGTGATGCGCATCCGTTGATACCACTTTCGACCATATCCGACCAATTTTCGACTTGAACAATAAATGGCCTAAACAGTCTTAAACGAGTAGAAAATATAGTACCGTGCCGGACGCCGCTGCCGCCGCCGCCGCGCCGATATTTTTGACATTCGGCGGCGGCGTGCGAAAAACGACCCTAATCGGCGGCGGCGGCGTATATCTCTAGTATGTATATGTATGATTTTAACGGCAAACATAAAAAGTTCACCTAAACATTCATTCACTTTGTTCTTTCAAAGCAATGACGAAGCCGAAATTGTAAAGGAGCTTTTCGTATCGCCCATCGTCGTCGTCGTCGTCATAGTTCAGTCACCGGAAATTGAATGATTTTGCGCAACAGCAACGGAAGTTACTGCTTTATTGTCATTTAGTGGTTGGTTGCTTTATTGCTGTTCTATGTACATACATATATTATACACATGCACGTACAAATCTACTCATATGATAGCTGCTTTGAAATTGGGTGGGTTGTCTATAAACGCGCAAGTTTGTTTTTTGTAGTACTATTATGATGCATTTTTTTGTTATTATTTTATTGTTTGTTGTTTTTGTAATGTATCAACGTTATCAAATAAATACGCCCGCAATATGTTTCAAATCTTCATTTTTATTTATCCTCTTTTGTTAAGCAATAAATGCCGACAAATATTTGGGTGTTGGGTGGCAAGTGAATTGGGGAGATAATACAGTTAAATATACAATCTTACAAAGAAATATACTCATGTGTGTAAGAGTATCAGCTCTACACACAATTGACAGGATAAAATATATATTATAATGTGCATGTGTGGAAAACTTTTGACGTATTCTGAAGTGCTTAAGCTTTGGGATAAATTACATTTTTTATTGCTTTCTAACTTTTTGTATTAGTATGTAAATATATAAAGAAATTGTGAGTACTTTGAAGAAATAAAAATAATATGAGCTTCTGATTTGTTATACGTAAATCACGTATCCGAAGGTTCGGTGGGAGTTGCTCATTTCACAGATCGAGAACGAATATAAGCCTGGATGGTGGCAATTAAAAATCTGAAGCTAATCTACTTTGTTGTTGTTGTTGTTGTTGTCGTAAAGGCACTACTGATTGTTTACTGGAGTTTATAGGCACTCCTTTCACGTATATGAATCCGGTAAGATAATTTGCTGGTACTAGCGCAATCGGGAACGAGTTTTTCCCCTTAGACATTCGGGCGTGGATTTTAGTCGCCTCTTGTGGCAGGCTTGCCTTACTTACCGCTGTAGTGTAAACTTACATTCGATTCAAATAACATCAGCTAAATAAAAAGGAGGGACAGCAGGTACGACAGGAGTACAACGCTCCAATGGCCTTGCCCATTACTTGTGGTGATTCAGATGAGAACATCCTGATACGATAGGTAGCATCCACGGAAATATCTGCGGTTAATATACAATCCGCACGGATCCTAGATTCTTTGAAGAAATTAAACTGCTTAGCAATTAGCAATAGGATCCGGCTACCTTAAGTTCCCGGCAACAGAAGAGTAGATGGCCATGAACAAGCCGAAAACCTTGATCGAGAAGGAGAGGCGTTGTATTCAAAGCACAGTGTTGCCACAGGTAAAGACATTACTGAGGACATACAATACAAAGCGTCCAAAAACTAGGATAAATAATAATAAATGTAAGGCGCGATAACCTCCGAAGAGATCTAGGACGTGAGCTTCTCTTCCAATGTGTGCGCCGTGACTCCTCTTGATTTTGCCCGACAAATTGGCCGGACGGGACCTCCTGTTTTATCCGACTCGAACAGCGCATCTGCCAAGCAGCTGAGTTTTCACTGAGAGCATTTTCATGGCAGAATACGACCCTGAGCGCTTCGCCAAACACTGCCTGAGGGCGACGCCGTTTAGAAAAATCGTTTCTTACTACTTTAAAAACCTTATTTCTAAATTTTGATGTTACTAGGTATGGGTTGCCGGCGGGGTGTGAACCAGAGGCATACAGTGTGGTAGCATAGCACGCTACCGTCACAGAGCCACGGTGGCACGCCAAAACTGAGGATAAATATGTTCAAAGTTACCGAGAATGTTGGGCTGGGTTTACTTAGAAGTCACTATAAACTCAAAAGACACAGGCAAAAACTTCGAATATGTTCCTCTAACACCTATTGCGCATTCAATAGCGACTGCAGAGCTCATCCTATTGGATGCGATGCCATTTCTAGAAGAGACGAATGACGTTTGATGAGGCGTGTGAAGAGAAGAGGGTACATAAAACCTACAGAGCGCAGTGCATTTTCTAAAGGGAATTCCGTTCTATCTTATAACTAACTTAAAAACGGTTACATGTATCGTTGCGCAAAGAAAGAGAATGTAGTGGATGCTCTGCTGAACCTATTTTGGCAAACCTCTTGAAATATGTCGCTTCCTAGCATGTTCAAAAATACTCTCTGAAATTTTAGCAGTGCTCCAGTGCGAAAGTACATTGCAGAATATAACCCAGTCCTTTCAGATACATGCTGATTGCCTTTGGAACGACTTGTGTGCTAGCCGACGCAAGTACCCGATACGGTTCGAGGTTTTTGATGTTTAGTGTCTTTTTAAAGTAGATGTTTGGATGTTGATGGCACGTCTCTGTTGAGAAGACCCTGGATATTAGAACTTAGAGTAAAAAGCTTCATCATAGTTCACGTCAGCGCTCGATATGCACTCCCTCGTGCATGACGCGTTACAGGGTTATTTAGGTCACGCGACTTATGTAGGACCTTTACTCAATAGAGATATTCGAACTAATCGCCCTAGGTAAGTCAATGAAGCGAGCAGACATATCATATCCAATCGACGACACCCTAAACAAACACCAATTTCCATAAACCCTTAAGCCAGTTAAATCAAAATGATCTACTCTGCCTCTTCGGAATCAAATAAACACTCATGATATCTATTTCAAACCCAGTGTTCAACAGGAAGACCAAAACAAATTCAAATTGTCGACTACTCTTGGCTATGCGGGCAGATACGCTTCTCTCCACCATTAGCCTTTTGGTTACCCTTTTGATAGAACTTTAATAAGCATAT
The DNA here is from genome assembly GCA_029619165.1 of Eurosta solidaginis. Classification (NCBI taxonomy): domain Eukaryota; kingdom Metazoa; phylum Arthropoda; class Insecta; order Diptera; family Tephritidae; genus Eurosta; species Eurosta solidaginis. Next base: position 4,561 of record JARSSU010034852.1, read on the forward strand.
GCAATTCAGAATACTTAAACATTTATACCCCAATAAGTACTTATGTACATACCTACATACAAATATACGTAGAGTACATACATATGTATGTCTGCATAAATGAGCGAACGTGTGCCGATAAGCGACAAGAATTTGATACGACAAAGCCCTTCCCTAACCCTTCAAAAACAGCTAACTAACTTCCGTATCCTTTTACGGATTGACGCTTGCTTAACTTCGTTGCCCATTCCTACATCCAGCATCATCAACAACAACATCATAAATACCATAATAATCGTTTTCGACTTTGGCAAACGTTGGCGGTGGGCGAATCACCGGAAGTGTAATTCGATATTTGCTCGTTCGTTAGATGGAATGGCAAGAAGTTATGTTGGAAATTTTTTTAATTTTATACACCAATAACAACAACATGTTATTACCATCACAACAACAGCATTGACTGCTGATTCACCAGAGGAAATTGTGCATGTGACAAAAACCACAATTTACTGTGTTGCCAATGTTGTTAATGCCAAATGTTTGATGTCGATTTTCATGGTGATGTTTTTGGTGTTGCATCTACTACAGTTGTTATTGTTATTTGCTATAGCGTATTTCGTTCTAGCTGTCGCTGTGAAGACGACTGATGATGTTGATTTTGATGTTCCATTCTGATGTTGATCTCTGATGTGAATGATGAACCTCTTTTTTAGGCTTTATTGCCTAGCTGTTGACAGCCAGCATGAAATGTGCTATTGTATACAAAACTAAACGAAAACAAGTAAGGAAGGCTAAGTTTCGGGTGTAACCGAACATTACATACTCAGTTGAGAGCTGTGGAGACAAAGTAAGGGAAAATCACCATGTTGTAAAAAGAACCTAGGGTAACCCTGGAATGTGTTTGTATGACATGTGTATCAAATGGAAGGTATTAAAGAGTATTTTAAGAGGAAGTGGGCCATAGTTCTATAGATGGACGCCATTTAGAGATATCGCCATAAAGGTGGACCAGGCCTGACTCTAGAATTTGTTTGTACGATATGGGTATCAATGAAAGGTGTTAATGAGTATTTTAAAACGGGAGTGGGCCTTAGTTCTATAGGTGGACGCCTTTTCGAGATATCGCCATAAACGTGGACCAGGGGTGACTCTAGAATGTGTTTGTACGATATGGGCATCAAATTAAAGGTATTAGTGAGGGTTTTAAAAGGGAGTGGCCCTTAGTTGTATATGTGAAGGCGTTTTCGAGATATCGACCAAAATGTGGACCAGGGTGATCCAGAACATCATCTGTCGGGTACCGCTAATTTATTTATATATGTAATACCACGAACAGTATTCCTTCCAAGATTCCAAGGGCTTTTGATTTCGCCCTGCAAAACTTTTTCATTTTCTTCTACTTAATATGGTAGGTGTCACACCATTTTACCAAGTTTTTTTCTAAAGTTATATTTTGCGTCAATAGACCAATACAATTACCATGTTTCATCCCTTTTTCGTATTTGGTATATAATTATGGCATTTTTTTCGTTTTTCGTAATTTTCGATATCGAAAAAGTGGGCGTGGTCATAGTCGGATTTCGGCCATTTTTTACGCCAATACAAAGTGAGTTCAGGTAAGTACGTGAACTGATTTTAGTAAAGATATATCGATTTTTGCTCAAGTTATCGTGTTAACGGCCGAGCGGAAGGACAGACGGTCGACTGTGTATAAAAACTGGGCGTGGCTTCAACCGATTTCGCCCTTTTTCACAGAAAACAGTTATCGTCCTAGAATCTAAGCCTCTACCAAATCTCACAAGGATTGGTACATTTTTGTTCGACTTATGGCGTTAAAAGTATCCTAGACAAATTAAATGAAAAAGGGCGGAGCCACGCCCATTTTGAAATTTTCTTTTATTTTGTATTTTGTTACACCATATCATTACTGGAGTTGAATGTTCACATAATTTACTTATATACTGTAAAGATATTAACTTTTCTTTTAAAATTTGAATTAAAAAAAATTTTTTTAAAAAGTGGGCGTGGTCGTTCTCCTATTTTGCTAATTTTTATTAAGCAGACATATAGTAAGAAGAGTAATGTTCCTGCCAAATTTCATCATGATATCTTCAACGACTGCCAAATTACAGCTTGGAAAACTTCTAAATTACCTTCTTTTAAAAGTGGGCGGTGCCACGCCCATTGTCCAAAATTTTACTAGTTTTCTATTCTGCGTCATAAGTTCAACTCACCTACCGAGTTTCATCGCTTAATCCGTTTTTAGTAATGAATTATCGCACTTTTTCGATTTTTCGAAATTTTCGATATCGAAAAAGTGGGCGTGGTTGTAGAACGATTCGTTCATTTTAAATAGCGATCGTGAGATGAGTGCCCAGGAACCTACATACCAAATTTCATCAAGATACCTCAAAATTTACTCAAGTTATCGTGTTAACGGGCAGACGGACGGACGGACGGACATGGCTCAATCGAATTTTTTTTCGATATTGATGATTTTGATATATGGAAGTCTATATCTATCTCGATTCCTTTATACCTGTACAACCAACCGTTATCCAATCAAAGTTAATATACTCTGTGAGCTCTGCTCAACTGAGTATAAAAAAAACAAATTTGAAATTATTCAAGGGAAATGAGCTTAAATAAGTTATACCCTCCAATTGATTGTAAGGACATTTACACGTCGGATCTCACAAAATTGCGCCTACCATTCTTGATCTCCAGCAAACTTGAGATTAAACTTACAATACTCTACTAAAATAATATTGCTCCTACTCTTGCTGGCTTATGGCACTATTATGTGGTAAAAGTCACTAGACATGCTGAGCCATCAATTGGAGGTTGTACAATGCACAGTTAAAAGCGAAAACCTTAGAGGATAAAAGGTTTTATTTCAATATTTTCAAGTTTTAGCCGCAACAGGAGCTCTCTAGCTGGGAGAGTCCAACATATGGAAAAATGTGGGAAAACGGTCCGCTAGCAGTGGGGGTATGAAAATAAACGATATAGCAAGGAGATGACCACAGTTTTTCTAAAACGACTTAACACACGGCACGTGCCGAATGTCCAAGGAACTGCTAGGGAATTTGCAATCTGCATGATGGCATAAAAATGTAAAAAGAGAACTGAGATTGGACTATACTTTAAGCAACATTGAAGGAAACAAGATCACTAATAATATATCCGAATATATGAATATATGGGGATGGACCACTATGTTTGACCACTTTGGATGATCCTCTGAGGAAAATCAAAGAATAATTTGTTGAAACAACGATCTTGCTATGGAGAGTCCGGTCTAATTGCGAAATCTCCAAGCTCCCAATGACCATGTTTGAATAAAAAACATAAGATTAATAAATCTGCAGTAGAGTACTTTCTGGTTTCATCAAAGCATATACCCGCTCCCTCAAAAAATAGATTCCAGTATAAAATGGATGCCAAATCGAGTTATTGTTATATACTCTCCTTTATGGAGACACATTTTCCCGATAGTTTGTCGGTGACAAGGGAATTTGATCTTTCGCTTATATTTATGATCATAAGAGAATAAGGTGATTCAGTAGGGATTAAATAGGTATACCTTTATTTCTATATTATAATATGTATGTTGGAAGAATGTGCACCCACTATTGGCATAAAAGCCTCCCATAATTTCAAGACTAAATAAATAAATAAATAAATAAACTTCTCAAGATTTAAATGGGGTCAGCCCTTGGCATTGAGCTGACAAAGCTTCTCAAAAAATCATCTGCCTTGCCTTGCAGTTAGAATGAACTTACTAGCAGACCCGGTAGACGTTGTTCTGCACCAACTTTGGTCTCGCTGCAGAACTTTTAATTATTTTTTACCTCTTACTCTCTCTCCCGCTCTCTACCCCTTTTCTTTGTCTTTTTATTCACTGCTCTCTCTCTCTCTGTGTCTCTTTCTCTCTCTCCGTCTTTTCCATCACTTCTTTTCTCTCTAGCCCCCAATCCCTCTTCCTCCGCTTCATCTATCCCTGTCTCTATTTCTTCGTCTAACTCTATCTCCTTCTCAGTCTCTTTTCTACTTCCTTCGTTTTTCTTCTCACTAGTTCTTTTTAATCTCACTAGTTCTTTTTAATCTTCTCATCCCTTATTTCTAGTCCCAGTCCCAGTCCCAAAAGGTTGTATGTATTTTTAAATGCTGTTTTATAAAAAATATAAACAAAAAATGTTGTCTAAAAAAAATATAAAAAGTTAAGGGAATGAAAAATAGATAAGATCCGATTCTGATAATTCGGGCTTCTCTCGCTATCTGCTTAGTAAATGAACCCCAGCAGCATTTATTGTTTGACACTCTAATATCCCGGGTTTGAGTATCTCTACTAAATTGAAGTGTCATGAAGAGAGCTTCATCAACTATCATCTGCTTTTTCAAATGCAACAACAGCTCTCTTAGCTTTGTCTTCCTCATTGAATTTCCAGAACAGCTTCTTTCCCAAATACTCAACCCTAAATTCAACATGATTTTACGGATAGTATGCGATGCGGGTCATGTTGTTGCATGTGTCGCGACAAAGACACTTTCGGAAGGTTTTGGGCAGTGTTATCTATGTTGATGGTACTTTTCTGGATATAGACTCGGTATGTTCCGATAAAAAGTACTATTCAGTTACTAGCCCGACCATCGCAGGTACGATTTAAAATGACCACATTGAGCCTTCTAGGCCAACTCAGTACTTTTTTGTGTTTGTTTGTTCTATTTTATTGAAAAAGGTTTTATTTTGTTTGAAGTTTCGATTTCCATTTTTGTTTTTTAAATTTATTTCTCCTCTTCCCGTGTATGTTCTTGGAGTTCGAGTGTTGTTTCTGTTTCTTTTCTTGTTCCTTTTCCCATTTTTAGTCCCTTCTGTAGTGTTATTTTTCTTCTCTTCTGATCTTGTTACCTTTCCTTCGCCAGTTCCTGTTCTCGTTCCAATATTAGTTCTGGTTCCAGTTTTTTCTGTTTTTATAACTGGACAGCTCAGCTCTTCTGATGTATGGCACGGAATCATGAACGATATCGAGATGAAGATGAGATGACTCTTGAACTATTCAAAAAAAAGTTCTCCGGGTGTATTAAAAAAGAGCTCTATGAGCTTTACGCAGTAATGAAAATATTTAGTGCACCAAATAAAAGCCCAAAGGCTTCGTGGGCTAGGGAATGTGATGGACAAACACGCTCCAGTCAAGAAAGTATTTCAATCGATACCGCCATTGGATGCTCCTTATACCAATCCGTTGTCGCGAAACCGGGATAATTGGCGTGACTTGATACAAAGCGGCCAAAATCGCTTATACGGTTAAGCGCGAATTGATAATGGTAAAGATCGGAAAACTCCACTGATGTCGGTCTGAGCACCACAATCGCTTTGCTATCCAGCGACAGACAGTCACACCAGCTGGAAAAATTGTGTTTGTCACACAAACAGACCGTGCGAGTTTTACAAATTGAACTGAGTTAAGACACGAAAGATTTTTTGATGTTGCTTCTCTGCAAGAATCAACGGAAATCAATGGGTTCTGGTATAATCAAGGAAGATGAGCGAAACGTTACTCAACCAAGCTAGGGACTATGAACACATACGTGGTCACCAATGTCTGTCGGAGGAGACATGGCTGTTACTCCGCCAGCTTAAAAAAAGTTGTTATTAGTGAAGGGTATACGTTTCAGCGCATCCCTGAGCCCTGCAAATATTTTCCACGAACCTTTGGAGGGAGCCTAGCGCTAACGAGTACCTTATGCAACTTAGCTCCAAGCAGGGATAGGATAGTAGTTAGTGTTGTTGTCATTTTATATTTTTGAATTGCGAATTTAAATTCAATTTCCTGCGTTCAAAAAGTAGACATGCAACGTTTAACAACAATACAATGCACACACAGCAACAACAACACAACATCTCCAACTAACAGTCGCATATAGACGAACATGGACGAGCGACAATTGTGCGAACTGTCACAAATGACGTGAGGCGTATAAATTTAAACATTTAACGAAACGTAATCGAATTGGGCGCTGCGTCATGTCCGTATTTGGCGTTAAAACGGGCGCAGTAGCAGCAGCAGCAAACCAATAACAGCAACAACAACAACAACAACCATCACCAGCGTCATCAACTGCAGCAGCAGCAGCAGCAAAAGCGCCATCCAACGAGCCATGCAATCAGCATAACTATCGTCTCTTTATAAAGACATCACGTTCTTCGGCACACAACGCAACACCAACACCAACACTCCATACCCCCTCCCTAATGCTTTAGCTCAATATTCAGCTTTTGCAGTCCAATTCAATGTGGAAGCCAATTGATGCACGGTTTTGGTTATCATCGCATCTTTCAGTCATGTGTGACATTTGCGTTTTGGGAAATGCAAAATGGCCATTAGGAGCGGACGAGCGCGCGCAACATCAACGGGGCAATCGGGTGGCTGACGCGTACAAGCTTCAACCAGATTTGAATGCAAATTCGCTGTCATCACAGTGCCGTTTGTTGATGACACGGCGCTCTTCGTGTTGTTGTTTTTACGTTGCGTTATGTTGGTTTTAATGCCATTTTATGTGCGTGCAACAACATTTTCAGGTAACCAAATGATTGGTAATTTACATACATACTCATCCAATCAAACATACATACATACATACAATCCAAAATCATTCATAGAATTTATATGCATACACCCTGCACTCTTGGAGTTTGAGGGCAGGAGAGCGGGGTAGCTGGGTTTCCTTCGTTTCGATTGAACGCAAATGAGTTGAAGAAGTGAAATGATTAATTCGCTACTCAATCAGGCGTTGCAAATGTCGATTATGTTAGTTTAAATACATAACATATTGATTTATTTAAAATCTATTAACGGTGCTGAGAATAAATTTGCAGATCATTGACATTTATTAATCAAATACAAGTAGATATAGAATTACATAAGATTTCCGTGTTTTCCAAAGGCGAGACGATTACCAGCATCTTAACACGTCGGTTATTCCCTGAATGAGGAACAAAGCGTCGAGGGCTGTGGTTGTTGAGCAAATATAGATTGCATTTAACGGTAAACTAGAAAAATCAATTCGGTTTACCACGCATAACAACCAATATCCAAGAACAAAACAGGGGATTCAAGGGGTTGATAAGCGCAATACAAAGCTTTAAAGCTTCAAAGCTTCTGCAACACACTTGTCAACCTCACCTACGCGAGAGGAATCTTGACACTAATATGAATGCAGGCGAGGTTCTGGCGACCCCAAGCTCCTCATGAAAATAGCGGGTGGGGGCGGGATGGCCTAGAAGGTTTAGTATGGTCATATTAACCGAAATGTTGGGGCTAGAACCTTAATGATGCTTTGTTACCGGGACATACCGGTTCTATGTCTTGCAAAGGACCATCAATGTCGATAACACTCCCCAAAGCCTTCGCGGAGTGGGTTTATCGTTAATATAACAAGAACAACAACAACCAAACAGGGATTTATCAGCAAGATATGTTTATTTTAAAATTATTTCGGTATTTCACGGTGATTAATTTTAATTTTAAAATGTTTTCTCACTATAACAGAAATCGTTTAGAATAGTTTATTGACAAAGGTTATTTTTAAACTGTTATTATGCGAGCTAAATAGGTTTTGGGAGCGGTTAATCTCTCGTCTGCTCTGTTATAATTAACATTATGTAAACTTAACGTTATGTTATTTTCAGGGTCTGTAAATAATTGTTATTTCTTTGAATTTAAACCAGAAAAGCCATACTACGTCCCGATCGTATATTTTTGTGTAGTGTAGGACTATTTCCAGGAGCAATCGCAGATATTTTTTGAACTATTCTGGAATAATTTTTGGAATAATAGTAATGCTGATATAATCCGGCACTATTTCGATATCAATTTGGAAATATGTTACTGAAGATTTCGGTATTACTTGCGCCACTACTTCAGTATCATTTCGGTACTGTTTAGGAGCTATTTTCAGATCGTTATGGAATCATTAGCCAATTATGTTAGCCACATTTTCGGGATCAATTTGGTATTATTTTGAAATCATTTCGCAGGTATCGGTAAAAATAATTTATGATACGAAAATTTATCGACCCATTATTATTTCCAATTTATATGGGCAAGTTTTTGGTTTCTTATCTTCCAGTTATCGGCTTCGTTTCTATCACAACTTTTCTTCAAGAGCTCTTCTATCGATCAATTATCGACTTGATATCAGTTTATTATCGCAAAGATATCGACTTGTTATAGAAAAAAAAATCACTATGCTACTGAATAACAACTGATAACATGTCGATACCAAATCAATATTTTTTCATAACCAATCGATAACTTTGCATCAACGAATATGTAATTATAATATATAAGGATAAGGTTTACAACAACTAAGGCATGACGTGGCTGAATGAGTTTGTAACAATTCAATCATCATATGAGTGCGGGTTCAAATTCCACTCCCGGGAGAAAAGGCTTTCAAGAGATTTACAAGTTGTAATCGAAAACGCTGTCGTCTTGTCCGTCCTGATGTCACGTTGTTTCAATTTTTCCCAAATTATTAAATAAATTATAAATTAAAAATTGCTTCAAATAAATGTTTTCATACATATAAAGCAATTAGGGTAATCCCGCTTAGAAACTCATACAAAGGGCTAAATTGTCTCCAACACGCCGATAACAGCAAATGTATAACACGTCTCTAAGCCACTGATAACAATCCGAAAACGGTTGCAGTGTTTCCTTTTTTTAGTTTCCTTTCCCTTACAGTGGCTGATGTTGTTGTTGTTATTGTAGTTGTAGCGATAAGGCACTCCCCGAGGGACTTGGGGTATGATATCGATGCTGATGGTCCTTTGCCGGATGCAGATCCGGTACGTTCCGGTAAGAAGCACCATAAAGGTACTAGCCCCACCATCTCGGGAACGATTTGGTATGACCACATACCCCCTAGATCCATCAGGAGTTTGGGGTCGCCAGAGCCTCGGCTGTTAATGAAACAGGATACGCCACGGGTAGGTGAGGTTGCCAATTGGGTTGGAGAAGCTATATATTGCGCTGGCAACCCCTTGAGAAGGTTGCGCTACACAACCCCTTGAATCAATTTGGTATTTTAGTCGCCTCTTACGACAGGTATACTTACCGCGGGTATATTCTAAGCCCCCTAACCCGCTGGGGTTAGGCTGATCCAAGAATATGACGACGTTCACCAAGGATTTTCAAGCTCCATATATTTTTTCCACGGCATTTGGACTGATACCAGAAGTTGCTGGTGACGAAGCTTTCAGCATTCATGTACGTCTAATGACTGTCACATCGGTAGCACTTCCCAAAAACTTCAAGGTGTATTGTGACTACAAAAATAACAAAAATTGGTAGCGTGGTAAACATTTCCAATGTAAGTCCTGTTAACTGTGTTGACCTGCGACCGAAAACTCTGTCATTGGACTACCCTTTAATAATTATGTCGGTGGAGAGATGACCTACCTTTGTATGTGGGGCTATTGCCATTTCGTAGGACGTCAAAATGTTAAAAGTGTGATTTGAAAGCACTGCGAGAGGACAGAACTAATACCGACTCTTAACATAATAGTTCTGCGTTATTGCGATCTGCTGCAGTATAAGTTCTCAAAGCGTTTCTGGGAGCTAGTTTTAAAAGTTGTGTCTAGACGCCCAAAATGGTGTTTATATACAATAGCCCCTCAAAATAAAACACCCTTTTTAATATCGGCTTTGCATTACTTCAAATATAGATAAATTTCAGTTTCTTAAACTCCCCTCAAAATGAAATAAAAGGTTTAGGATTATAAAGCTGGGTCTAAATTGGGGTTGAGTGGTGCTCAAACAATAATTAGATGACTCAACCATTAATTAGAGCTGACTTCTAAAAGGATATGAAAAATTAAACGTTAAACACGTTAAAGCCAGCTACTACTCTTAGTTATACACCGCATGGGAGAATACTAGATCTCACAATGGCGCAGATCTACCTTCACTAGTCTCTGAATGGAATGTGTGAGGAATATGTGGGTCTTTCCTAAAAGCCGTATTATATTTTCTTTCTCCAATCTTTTCTTATATAACGAGGACGTTCTTCCACTACAATATGTCAATTTATTTGCATATTTCCTCAAAATGTAATTCTGTCACGTAGAAAGGAAATAAAGGCATATCCAAGCAATTTCAAAGATTATCTACCTTCCTTGAATCTGAAACTCATTCAAAGGTGCTGAGTACTCTTATCTCATAAAATCCAAACCAAATTACCATACGTATTAAAATCGTTTCAAATCGTCCCAAAGGTCGCATTGAAATAAAAGAATTTTTTTTTCAAACTATTACAAAAAGTGGCAGTGGAGTAATTATCTTGAGATACTTAGAATGTGGATTGGCGTAATATAAAAAAACCCCCATTCCACTATTTCTTTTGTGTTTTTATTGCTAAGCCCAAGCAATGAAATTTGAAAGGAAATAAAAGAAAGTATTTAAATGGAACATTGTCGAGTTCATCGCGAAAAAGTCTTTTTGATTACTTTTCATTTCATTTGCATGTGAATGAATAGAATGTGATTGTATTTGTGGATATGCAACCCACCCAACATTTTGAAAACTCATTGGAGTCAAAGTCTCTCTCTCACCTTTGTCAAGAAATAGGAAAGAAAAACGGCGAACGCAGTCTTACCGATCTTAATCAAGAAAACGCAGTGAGAAGAAGAAAAGGGCGTGATAACCAAGTACGCGTGAAGCTCGATGTGTTGGCATACTGATGTAGGCGCAACAGGGGTAACTTTACCAGAAACAAATAATTTCGAATTTTTTATAATGCTTCGGCGGTTTTCTTATTGTTAGCAACGCGTTGCAACGGATAGCGCAAGTTACTGTTTTATTAACGGTATGTAGAGAATTATTATCGTCGAGTTATCGGTTTTTTATCGGCTTGTTACTGCTGAGTCATCGACTTCTTATTGGTCATCGAATTTATATTGAAGTTTTAACGGTATCTATTTCATGTCACACGGGTGAGTCATCGATAGCAAATCAATAACACGCCGATAACAAACTGGTAACACTCCGATATCAAATGAATAACTTTTTTTGATAAATCGCTAACTTTTCGAAAATGTTTCAATAAACAATCGATAACTTGCGCTAACACGTCAATAACAAATTGGTAACACGCTTATAACAAATCAATAAATTTCGATATCATATCGATAATTTTTGACGATAGACCTATAACTTTTCGAAAACTTTCCACAACAAATTCGTAGCTTTCTACGATAACTTTTTCTTAATAAATCGATAAGTTTTAGAAAACACGCCGATAACAAATTGGTAACAATCAGATAACAATCCAATGACTTTTCGAAAACAACACACTAACTCTTTGATAACATATCGATAAATATTCGATAACTTTTCGATAATAAATCGTTAAGAAACCGATAAGTGATTGATAGAAACTCTTTGTTAACCACAGCAAATTTCAACATTTTGACAACAAATTGTTAACCCATACCTCGTCGATAACACACTTATTACAAACCGATAACTCATCAATAAGGATTGGAGAACACGCCCAAAACCCATCAATAACAGACCCATAACTGGTCTATAACAAACCTTCTGTACTCCCTTTTTATCATACATACTTGCAAAGACTACGCTTACGCTTACACTTCCCTCAAGATTACATCCATGAGTTTCCCATACCGTGAACAAAGGTGGTTAAAGTAAATAAATGCAAAGCGCGATAACCTCCTAAAAGATTTACGGTCGAGCTTCTCTTTCAATTTTCGTCGTGCTCCTATTAATTTTCCTACAAATTGGCGAGGCGAGACCTACATGTTTTACGCCGACTCCGAACGGCTTCTGCAAGGCAGATGAGTTTTAACTGAGAGGCATTTCATGGCAGATATACATTCAGAGTGCTTTCAAAACTGCTGCCGAGGGGGACGTCGCTTAGAAAACCTTTTTTTCGTTTGTAAATTTTTGATGTTGCTTTGGCCGGAGATTGAACCCAGGAGCTTCGGTGTGGTAGGCGGAGGACTATAACTCGCCTGTTATCGCAACTGTGATTCAAATATGAGCCTCCGTCTTCTCGGAGCCTTCTGAGAGAGAGAAAAGGACAGCATGTCTTTAAACAATCTTCCATGAAACTTCAAAGTGCTTTGAGTATGCTGAAAGCTGCCGACTAACTCTTCTCAAAAAGGTTGGCTGGGAAGAAATCCGAACATAGGTATGGCTCGATTAAGGACATTGATAGTCGTTTAAGTGAAATTGACTTTGAGTTGATTGAAATTCTATTATGGCATTTATTTACTCTATGTGCTCAAGCTGACTTACCTAAGTATTTTAGATTGGCTTTCAATTGGGAAGGTAAAGCCATATTTTGTTCTTTGTCTAAATTAGCTTTTTCACATAGTATGGATTTCGAAAAAGCGTTCTACGGTCTAGTCGTGCGATTAGCGAGACAAATGTTTAGGGACAAAGGAGATATGAGCCCTATAATAATATCGCGTTGAATCGCGGAAAATTCGACCTGGACTCATTGTTTTGAATTCTCCAAGATTAATTCTTCGTCATGTTCTTGGGTCCAAGCATTTATTTTCAAATAAGGGATGTTGTATCGGTGTTGCAAGGCTAAGTACTCGACTTCAGGCCTATCAGCATTACGATCTTTCTCATCAAAACCCTATACAGATTGATGGATGTGCACATCAGAAATAATCTGCACATTGCCAACCTCTTCAGCTAGCTGCACGCATACTCCAAAGGCAAATCCGTGGAAACAGGTCGCACCGCTATCACCGCATAAATATAGAAAGGGATTGCCTTCAAGGATCTTCACTCTCAGCACCTTTCTGGACATAGAGAAAGCTTTGAGCAGAGTCTATTCCCAAGCCATACTCGCCTCTCTACTGCGTTTGGGATAGATCGACCATTTGTGGAATACGTGCTGCAGCTTCTAACAAGAAGGACGCCATCTTTTGGCACGGTAGGCGTCCAAAGGCACTCGCAGGATGAAGTGTTGTACTCTCTACGCATACGTCAATGGCATAGCTCTAACCGCAACTCGAGGAAAGCATCTTCGAAACACTGTAGAATGCGTTGAACCTGATGGAAAACTGGTCAAGTGAGACTAGCCTCAAAATAATTTTTGCTAAACGCTGTACACCGGCATCGTAGATCCCATTACGCTATAGCATCACGGCAGAGTCTGCAGGATTATGAGAATGCAGCAGTCAGCCGCAATGCTTCTTCCTCACACTTACAAAGATAGATAAGCAGCGATCAACGCTTATGAAGGGCAATTACACCTCATTGGAAGTAGTAATAAACCGTAGACGGTCGTTTATCGAAGTTGTACTCACTGCGTTACAGCGGTGATACAGATATTATTTTTGTAGCAGTCTTCACCCTGATTAGTCGATACTTTCAGTAAAGTACTCTATTGATCTTTTATATTAAAAATAGGAAGAACTCTAGCTCATCTAGCAGTACCACAATGGGTTAGTATGCCATTTTGTATGCATTTGAATGAACCACTCTAACCTAACCTATCCATGTGAACACCAAGTCATACAGAGCGTATTTGATTTCTGTAGCTATCATTCGAATCATTTCTAAACTGCAAGATAGCTCAGCTCCCTCAATTCCTGACGTTGAAAGACGCGTTCCATCAACTCAGTCATCGCAAAATGAGATAAAAATTTGGATAAAAGCATCCCCCAGCTTTGATATCAAATTTGTTGTGACTGGTAAATGGTTCTAACCTTTTGTGCAAAAGTCTGAAGCCCACCATCAGCGAACTTACTCGACCTTTTGGGTGCCATTTGGGGCGACTATACCTTCATGATGCGCAAAATCACGGGAGAGCCTACGTTCAATAAACAAACCAAAAAAAGCATCATTTTCTAGCCATCGGCAAAGCAGCTTTTGACAAATCCAAACGTCAGCGACAAGTTTATTTCTGAATCGGCTCCGGTTAAAATCTCACGCGGCTTCGTCAGGATTGGGAAATATTTCCCTTACTTACTTACTTACTTAATGGGCGCTTAACCGTCTAAACGGTTATGGCCGTCCAACAAGGCGCGCCAGTCGCTCATTCGCTCCGCCAACCGGCGCCAATTGGTCACACCAAGGGAGTTTAAATCGTTTTCCACCTGGTCTTCCAACGGAGTGGGAGCCGCCCTCTACCTATGCTTCCATAGGCGGGTACCGATAGAAACACTTTCTTGGCCGGAGCATCATCTTTCATTCGCATAACATGGCCTAGCCAGCGCAGCCGCTGCATTTTAATTCGCTGGACTATGTTGATGTCTGCGTATAGCTCGTACAGCTCATCATTAAATCTTCTTCGGTACTCGCCATCGCCAAAGCGTAGAGGTCCATAAATCTTTCGAAGAACTTTTCTCTCGAACACTCCTAAAGCCGCTTCATCTGCTGTTGTCATGGTCCATGCTTCTGCCCCATATAGCAGGACGGGTACGATAAGTGACTTGTAGAGTATGATTTTCGTTCGCCGAGAGAGGACTTTACTTTTCAATTGCCTACCTAGTCCAAAGTAGCATTTATTGGCAAGATTGATTCTTCGCTGGATTTCAGTGCTGATGTTGTTGCAAGTGTTGATGCTGGTTCCCAAATAAACGATGTCTTTTACTATTTCGAAATTATGGCTGCCAACAGTAGCGTGGTTGCCAAGGCGCGTATGCGCTGAATCTTTGCTCGATGACAGCAGGTACTTCGTTTTGTCCTCATTCACCATCAAACCCATCTTTACCGCTTCTTTTTCCAGTTTGGAATAAGCAGAACTAACAGCGCGGGTGTTTCGGCCGATGATGTCAATGTCATCAGCATATGCCAGTAATTTCATGCTTTTATAAATATTGTTCCAGTGCGGTTAAGTTCTGCAGCTAGTATACTTTTCTCCAGCATCAAATTAAAGAAATCGCACGATAGGGGGTCACCCTGTCTGAAACCTCGTTTAGTTTCGAACGGCTCGGAGAGGTCCTTCCCAATTATGACTGAGCTGATGGTGTTGCTCAACGTCATTTTGCACAGCCGTATAAGTTTTGCGGGGAAACCAAATTCAGACATAGCGGCATATAGGCAGCTCCTTTTCGTGCTGTCGAAGGCGGCTTTAAAGTCGACGAAGAAGTGAAGTGTGTCGATTTTCTTTTCACGCGTTTTTTCCAAGATTTGGCGTATTGTGAAAATCTCGTCGATGGTAGATTTACCAGGTCTGAAGCCGCACTAATAAAATCCAATCAGCCGGTTCACGGTGGGCTTCAATCTTCGCACAATACACTTGAAAGGACCTTATATGCGATATTAAGAAGGCTGATTCCACGATAGTTGGTGCATTTTGCAGTATCCCCCTTCTTGTGAACTGGGCAAAGAACACTTAGAAATACAACCGTGGGGCATGCACTTGTCCGCCCATATTTTGTTAAGAAGCTGTTGCATGCGCCTTACCAACTCCTCGCCGCCGTACTTGAATAGCTCCGCAGGCAATCCATCAGCGTCCACGGCCTTGTTGTTTTTCAATCTGGTTATTGCTATTATAACTTCGTCATAATCGGACGGGGGGACACATATTCCATTATCACCGATTGCGGGACGGGTTCGTCGTCTCTGCGCGGTGAATCGCTACCTCCAGTTTAGGAGAGCATAGAAGTGTTCCCTCCATGATCTAAGCACTCTCTGGACATCAGTTACAAGGTCGCCGTTTCGTTCTTGCAGGAGTCTGCCCCGGTCTTAAAACCTTCCGTCTGTCGCCGAATTTTTTGTTAAAATTTTCGGGCGTTATTCCTGGGAGCTAGCAGCTCAAGTTTCTCGCACTCACGCCTTTCTGCTTCTGCTTTTTTCTTCCTGAAAAGGCGTCTCGCTTCCCTTTTCAACTCACGATAGCGTTCACACACTCCTCTTGTTGCGCTCGCTTTTCGTAGCCCTGTAGGCAGCGTCTTTTCTTTCGATTGCAACGCCGCATTCTTCATTGTGCCAGTTGTTTTTTCGTGGCCGCCGGTAACCAATTTTTTCCTCGGCGGCAGTACGAAGTGCTTTGGAGATATGCTCCCACTGCTACTGTATTCCTTCAGGATGAGTTGTGCTCTCAGAGAGCAGGTGTGAGGGTCGAGTTGCGAAATCATTGGCAGTCTGTTGTGATTGAAGCTTGTTGACGTCTAGCTTTCCTTGTGTTTTTTTCCTTGGTTTTAGCCGCGCTGAAGCGGGTGCGTATTTTGGCTGCAACGAGATAATGTCCGAGTCGATGTTAGATCCTCGGATCGTGCGCACATATAAAACATTGTGAGGCATGCCATCCGTCTATCACAACGTCATCGATCTGATTGCGAGTATTTGATCAGGAGAGAGCCATATAGCTTGATGTATATGAAATATTTCCCTTAGGTGTTAGAAATCAAAGAGGCTTTATGCGAGCGATTTCTTAGTTCCCAGCACTGAACCCAGCTTGAAATCTAATTGTGTTACTTTGATCTAAGTAGCAACAGGAAAAGTCAATCCTCCCTCACTTAACAAAAACCCCGCTCTATAGTATCCCATGTCGGCGGCCGCTGTGTTGTGATGGTACGTGCTCCGCCTACCACTCCCGAGAAAATCAACATACAAATTTTAGAGTCGATAATACATATCCATATGTTCCTGATGATGACTTCAGATTGAAGTCGAAATATCGACATATAAATATAAATGAATATAAAACAAAAAATAAGTTTTATTCATCATGAAGCCTCGGAAGCCTTGAAGCTTTCGGAAGCAAACTTATTCGTGAGAAGTATGGCCCTTCTCATTATGCAAATGCCAAGTTTAGGGTTAGGATCATCCAATAAAACCCATCAAATAAAATAAATGAAAATATGATATCGGATATATATTGGAATTGTAGCCGACGCCTCTCTCATCGTTGTGCATCACTGACATACGCAAATACGCACTCATACATACATATTCGTATGTCCTACTACCAAAATTGGTCTGTAACTTGAGATGCCATTAATTCAAAGTGAAAATAAATGCCTATAAACAAATATAAATAAAAAATTTCACAAATATTTACTTGTGCATTTAAAATTTTATTTTCAGTGTTTACATTGCCAGCACTTTAAGGAAATTAATAGCAAATTAACAGCTGCTGCTTCTGCTTCTGCTGACGGCATTCAGATTTGTATTCGAAATCGGTAAAAATCAATCATCGTTATTATTTCGGCGACTTGTAAATATTTGGCTAGGTGTTCGCTTAATTAGTTAAATATCTTACTAAATGCTCAGAGTTTGTAAACAAAATCATCTTTCTTATGTTTCCGCTCGCTACTGCCGACACTGAATCAACTACGAAAGCAAGGCAAACAAATGGAATTTGTATATTTATGCGTCGGTGCCAGGATATGCTGAGATATCACGGAGGCCAAAGCACGTTTGGATTAGTAAAACACATACTGATATTTAGTTGAATGGAAACCTTTGTCGGCTTGAAAGAGTAAAATAAAAATCTGACAAGTGCCCAATATTTTTATTATTCCAATGAGAAAGAAGAGACCTCTTTCTGGATCGAAATCTCATCATGTAATTACGTTGAGCTTAAGCGTGTACTTAAATCTAGAAAATACGAAGTTTTGAAGAAGATCGCGATTTCATGAAGTTGATTGAGACAATTAGAAGGCCTCAGCAACCGAAACCGGCATAGGTTTTATCGGCTGTCAAACTACTGTGGCACTCAGTTCTGCATTCGTATCTTCCTCTTCCTGTTTCTCTATGTTCATCGTCTCCTTTCAAACATTTAAAGCATGATAAGAATCAGATGAAGCGACCTTTGAAATGTAGACAGCTCAACAACTCAACTTACTAGAATGACTTCAACTTTATCTAAACGGGGGCTGTTATTATAGTATAATCTTCCTTCTGTCCAATTCAACGCGACTCAACCTCAAAAAGTTGTTCAATGTTTTGGAGAACAAACTATTCTAGAGATAAATTACTATGGCCAAGCATATTGAAACTTCTGTTGTTTTTGCAACTATGAAAAGGGTTTTGAGGAGTGCTACTGACCTGTGCAGTATTTTTCCGATATGAATCTGCTGCGCGTGGTAGCCTTCTGGTACTATTTCAGCTGCCTCTGGAACGATTTTTTCTCAACCCTTCTGATCTTACATTTCGTAACCTCTTACGCATGCCTTACCGTGGAAATATCCTTAGCTCACAAGGGAGAAATCTCCAGTAAAAGATTTGATGACGGTACTTAGAAGAAGAACAAAAAACAAAAGCTCACCAAATCGCTTTAACAAGAGACGGGTCTGAGTACTGGATTGGTGTTTTTTCACATATGGCCAAGGAATATCGCTACGGCTTCCGAGCAATTTAAAGTTGTGGCAGTGTAAGACAATCATCTCAGGTGAAAATCCGGGGTGGAGATCTCCCTCATCCTATATCCATTCCGAATGATTTTCGTATTTGAGTACCTTTAGAGGTTTAATATCTGTGAGCTGTGAGAGACTCTCGAAAGAGTGTTTCCAAGGGAGGAGGTATCGCAGTATAGCTTAATCTTCCACACCAGAGAGACTACAACTACGATCTGAGGTATTGGCATGCTTGGAGCTATAAGACACTAATGCTTGAGCGATTACCTAAAAGACCTGCACCTAAAGCGCGAAAGACTCACGATCACAAAAAGGTGAAAACAGCAGCCGAATCCAGCCATGATTTCGCGATCTCGGTATTTTATTAAGACAGGGTTCTGTGATTAACAATCTTCTTCGCTTAATCACCTTTCTCATCGCTGTTGTAGACAATGTGGCACCTTTCACTTAAGTACGAGACTGCGTCATCCTCATTAATTTGAATATGGCGGTTGGGACTCATGCAGCTCAAGAAGGTATTTGAGGGTAAGGTAAGCTCTTCTTTTCTAAGCACATTCAAGATGCTGCAAAAGAACGGTACGGACTATTTCAATCTGCGTCGATTAATGGCGTTCAAAGCTATGTACAATAAAGGTGCTCGCATCAATCTTTAAATTCGATACTATTTGAGGCGGAAGGAAATGTAAATTATTTTCGGAGTACTGAGGACCATCATCTCACGGCTCGGTTCACAACTCAGAGGGGGGCTATTCAAGTTTCATTCAGCTTATAGCACAGGTAGCTATCCTGGTCGTTGATAGGGACCATGGGCTCATATATGTTTCTGTATAGAGGGAAACGAAAAGAACCATGCGCGCAGAAGTGAATGTTGTGTTTTTTCGATACAGGGCTAAGATCGATCGAAACGGAGGAGCGGGAACTGAAGTCATGGTTGTAATCGAAGCTATTATGAAATAAATAGATCGGCTGCTATCTGACCGGCAATTCTCAATCTGGCAACGGGTTACTTTGGCATCATGAAAGTCTCCGCATCCGCATTGAGAATGGTTGAATACCCGAACTGCCTTGCTTGCGCATCACGAACTTGTTTAATTCAACAGCTGCGTACGGCCGTATAGGTTAAGTTATAAACATTACGTTAGGGGCTCATAAACCATGTCTAGGCTCGACGTAACGCACGTTCCGTATACGAGGTAGTGCGGCCCCCACGTTAAAAGATTAAGTTTTCGCGGGCACAGGGGTATAAAGGTTTTTTATGAATAGGCAAAAGTACGAAAGAGGACATTCAATGTTATCGATCGCTTTGCCAGGGATACGCGGATGCGGCAGATATCGTTCTGGGAGCATATAACATGCATTAAAATACTAAACCCTACTATCGATTGGGTACGATTTCATAGCCACCTTTAACCGTATATATCGATCGCACATCTCCTGCTGCCGTAACGAACTTGGGGTCGACAGGAGCCTTATCTGGCTAAGTAAAACATAAATCGCCAGCGGGTATGGCTGAGGTTAACAATATTGGTTTGGAGAAATTATAAATTAGTCTATGCACCCGAAAAGGGTTCCGCTACACAACACGGCATGATCACCTGTAGTTCCTGTCTTTATACCTCCACGGTCATCTTAAAAGTATTTTACTATTAACAATTTCTTCTGTCGAAAGCAATACCATCCCTAATTCTACATTTAATTGTCTGAGCGAGGTGTGCTTTATTTGTTACCATCAGATCCGAGGCTAGCCCATTTACTTAGCATATAGAGATTATCAATAGCGGGCTAGGAAGGGATGGATCCACTGCTTCGCTGGGGGAAAAAAAAAAAAAAGTCCTTTATTAAAGGCTCCCTCTATATCCAGCTTACAAGCCTGCAACACTAATTTGTATATAACCTGAACTTCTTTTAAGCAGAGTCGCCGTTGGAAGAGATAACTACGGCGATTTTTGCGTTGAAGGCTACCCTTGAATTTTTGGCGCCATAGTCATGTCGCAAAAAAATGAGTAGGGTTAATTGGCGTAAAACTTCGGTTTTGCACAGGCCTTTCAATCTAGGCTAACAATTCAACAACTTTTATCATTGTAGCAACAACTAACAAAATCATTACCACATCATCAACAAAGAATGTATCTTTATTTTAGATAACAGTTTAATCTTATTAGTTTCGTTTCGCGTAGCACACATTAACCCGCTATCATGTATCTATTGTACTAATCATTTTGTACACAACAACGGAGCCCGAGGTTAGACCATACAAATTTGAAATTTAAACATTTGAAATGACAAAAAAAAACATAAGTACACACAGAGTAGGCGATCAGCCAATGAACGGCAATGTGGCTATGTAGCAAATATATTAATTTTATCCACAGCACATTAATGATTATTATAGTGTGATATTTAAGGTGGACATCTTCAGCCTGCGTTACAAAAGCCATGTAATCGTATGTGGCTAATCACGGGCGTCAAGTCAGCAAGCATGCAGCCTTCGTTCGTCGATTTGGTGTGCAGCCTACGTGGCGCTATCAATGACGAGTTTCGGGGTGTTGTTGGCTATCGTTTTGTACTCCTTAGTATTAGTCGCGCCAGCGTGGATGGACAGCATGTCATCATAGATAAATGTCAATCGACGAATTGTAACTTGATGTCTTATACTAGATTCTTCAGTGCACATTGTTGTTGTATAGAAGCACATAGCATAGCATATGTATGTAGATATCATTTCTAAAGGGAAGGTGCGTGTGCACAAATTTTTAGTTTCTGCTCTTTTTATTGGCTCAACGTAAATCCAACATTTTCAGCTCCTGATATGAATAGAAATTTGGCTGCACACTCGTTGAACTATAGTGAAGATTGGTGTATAGGTTTGAAATAAATAAACTAACAGACTTCATAAGGAAAAGTATGACTAAATATTTGTGTACATTTGATTGATACTCATGTTGGAAGGGGCTTTGTGGTGTAGTTTATTGTTGGTGGATAATTTTTCACTAAGGATTATATTATATGTTAGAGAAAAAAAGCAGGCTTCATCTGTTGTTGCTGTGATTGTTATGGGGGACTGGGGAAACGCAACAGGCGATAATTATATCGATTTTTCTCACAATTTTCTGCTTTTTTTCACATAACTTTAGCCTTCGGAATTGTTTTAAAATCAATCGTTAGCAACTAGCCACCTAGGTTAAGGACTCAGGTAGCTTGTATAGTTGTTCTCTAAATTAATGACAGGGGTGCCGGGTCGTGCTCTTTATTCATGTGAGGGCAGACATGTGTCTTATGATGCCGTGAAGAAAGCGGCAGATATTTCTGGAGGCATGTGGCTTTACATAAGCTGCAGGCCGCTCAATATAGTGTATTATATTGAGATTCAGGCGGCGATAAAGGGGCAATAATACACACACTAGTACTTCAAAATAGAGTTGTTCAGGGAATGCAAGGAAGCTTTGTGAAAACTTCGTATTTGGCCGGCACCGTACTAACTATATTGGGTTTCCGGCCTATTAAAGGGTATAGGCAAGATATCTAGCGAAAATGCCGATGAGTTGCGAAGGAGGGTGCAACACTGCGGGCTGAATCGACGATTGAGAGCGTTCCTGTTAATTCCGCTTGGAGGAATCAAAAGGAGAACATGGTTAGTGGAATTATAATGAAACGTATCTAAGCAGGAAATGCGAATGGACATTGAAGCAGCGGGGCTTGCGAAAAATTTTCTAATGATCATGTGGGCCAAAGCCTTAGAGGGTGGGCAGTTAGTAGAGCTCGACAAAGGTGGCTCTTTTATGCTCTAGAAGATACTTAATGCTGTCACTGCCTCCGACGTCATATAGAACTTATAAACTTAGCATTGCGTTAATAGCAGCAGTGTGTGGAAGTAGCGAGTGCTTGTACAATGAAATGAGAACCGGTTTGGAGGCACATTCCCCTGATGTTCGCTGTCTGGCGTGGGGGTTCTCAAGAGAGAGAGGAAGAAGGGGAAGACATCAGATCAAGTGCTACATTATAAGGGAGCGTAGCGAATTAAGCTTAGGTCCTTCGATAATATAGACTTCTTAGTATGTTGGCTTTAAAGAGGACGGAGCGTTATGTTCTATAACATAAGTCCTGGCATATGATTGAAGAGTTCATTGCAGAGAGGGATTTGGTCGTCACATAATTCCTGTTAGAATGGGGGCTATAAGTGACT
>JARSSU010034853.1:0-20793 GCA_029619165.1 Eurosta solidaginis
TATTTTTATTTCTTCAATATTTGTTTTTTATCTTTTCTAATCGTTATTATTATAATATCCTATTTATAAATTTTTTCTAAAAAAAAAAATTGTATATGAGAAAACTAAAAAATTTTAATTAATATTTTTTAAATAAATTATAAATATTTGAAAAAAAGTGCAAATTAAATTTATTTATTTTATTATAAATATTATATTGTTATTATTATTATTTATTAATTTTAAATTATCGATTTATAGAGTGAAAAAAAAAAAAACTAGGAATCGGATATATTTTAAAAAACAAAAAAAACAATCATTTATTTTATTTTATTTTATACAAAAAAAAATTTATAAAAAATACATTTTATATCTTATTTTTTTTTTTTTTTATTTTTATATTTGGTTATAATTATATCTTTTTTTTTATTTTTATCAATCTTTTATTTTATATTATTCGTTAAATTTTAAATTAAATAAAGACATTTTTAAAAAATAATATTATATTAAGTAAAAAATTAGCAGTAATATTAATAAAATAATATGATAATAAATTACAATAATAATAAAATACAAATTAAATTAAATTAAATCATTGAAAAATACTTAAAAAAAAATAAAAATAAATTATAAATAATAAAAACTAATATATAAACTAATAAAAGCTGTGTCTCGACAATCAAATTTTGGGGGCTGGTTAAATTAACATGGGAAGGGGGTGGAAAACAGAACTAAGAAAATAAATCAAAAATATAAAACAGGATACAAATCCATAAGAATATACAGGCAAGATGATTATATATTTTAGTTAAATAAACACAACAACAACGAATGTATAGCAAAAAACACATCCAAGGAAGGAAAAAAAAAGGTAAAGAAGGAAAACAGGAAAAATAGTGAATAATCAAAAGTCGAAGAATAAATAAAACATAGACATAAAAGAAAATAAGTTGAAAAGATCAAGAGTGAAGAGATAAAAGAGACGGAGACAAGCGAAGGGCGAACGGACCAAAAAGAGCTGAGAGGAGGCGTTCCCAAGCATAACAAGGACCCTGCAAACGACAGACACTCGGAGCAACGGACGGAGGGCGGCAGGACAAAATAGGAGCGGTGGGGGCGCGAGCATACAGCTGTTTATCTCGGGATTAAAAATTTATAGACTTAATAAAGTATACGCACTACACTGAGATCCTGTAATGTTATTAAAAAAGACTCAACAATACATGTACATTTACCTATGTCCACAGCTGAGCTCCGCCTTTGGAACCCTTGGAGGGGAAAAAAACATAAAACCCTTGGTAAACAAAGGATCTCATTCTCCAGCCCCTTTCTACTCTCCACCTAACATCGCTTGCCAGAATAGCGAGAGACTGAAAGCCACATGCCTTCCAATAACAACACAAAAAGACAAAAACTAGACGCCACAAAACTTGGAGGGAGGGAGTGGGGGGGGTAGAGAGAGCGCAAACATAATAATTGGACGGGGGGCACGCCGGAGAGAAGGTTGCTTTTGTTTTTCCCTTCCTCCTATTCTCCCTCGGGTTGGGGGTGGGTGGAGGATCGAGCGCAGTATTTCGAACTTCAAACCAAAAACCTAATAAGGGGAGTTCGGAAGTAAGGGAGGAACGAGATCATAATAGATTCTTGGCGAGGTGGGCTATCGAGGTTTAGGCTATAAATTGTGTCGAAATGTTAACGAAAATATGGTGGGGGTATAAAATGGAGAACCAAAAAAGACCAAAGACAATACGCCAATACCTGCCATGAGTGCGGTGAAACGGCGGGGTCCCCCTAAGCAACCCAAATGAAGTGGAACTGGGGAACACTGAGGGGCGGTGTAGGTGGACGTCAGTGTAGTCCGACCACTACCCTCGTCCCAAAATACTGCCCAACATACCGGCCCTGCAGACGCCCATAACCCCCTGCAAAACGGCGGACCGATACATCGAAAGGCAATCCCAACCAACACCGATGAAAAAACCCGAGCGCTTTGGGCAGGAGGGGGGAATGGGATGTTTGTAACAGAAGCTCTCAAGTGTTATGACGAGGTCGCGGTGCACTCCTCATAAAACGCTACAACAAAAAGAAGAAACCATACAAAACTCAACACAAATAAATCAGAATACACCAAAAACCAAAATCCGACGCAAAGCAAGTAAACAAAAATCGAGAATAAACCTTAATAAGAACATGGGCGTCCCGGGGGGGGCAAACGGGACTACGTCACCCCTCACCTTAAGGTCAGCGAGCAACAGACGAACCAAAGTACAAAATAGCACAACTAACACTAACCGAGCACATAACAACAAATATGCAGGCCTCACCTAACAAAAGAGAAAACATACCAATCACAAAAAACTTACACAAAATAGAATAATCAGGCGTCAGCAACTAAAAAAAACAACCAGGGAAGGCAGTCAAGGGCTTGGTCCGTGTACGCGAGGCCACGGAAGACAAGTGTACAAAAGCAAGACCCCGCCTACTCTTGAGCCAGGCCGAAGAGATGTAATCGGTATCATGTCTGCGCCGATGCTTTTTCCTCAGTCTTGGCCAGGCGTGATGTCGCTATTGCCTGGTGTCACACGCCAACTATTAGTTGTGGTGTTCCCCCTTTCCGCTTGATTCAGATTGTTCTCTTTTCGCCTTGGTCCTACCCTTGTTCTCTTCTTTTTCTCCCTCTCTTCTCTTCCTTCTCTGTTTCGACCCTTCTGTCTTACTTCTTCCTCTTTCTTTCTTCCCCCTTTTTTTTCCCTTTTTTCCCACAATTATTAATAAATATATAAAAAAATTAAAAAATTGCTTCAAATAAATGTTTTTCATACATTTAGAAAAGCAATATGGGCAATCCCCGATTATTAAAAATCATACAAACAGACAAAATTGGTTAATTCGTTGTAGTTATATAAATAGAACGAAAACAGCAACAAAAACCAAAGTTTCTTTGAAAACCGCCGTACCAAGCATAGCTTTAACACATAATTGCATACGAAGTATGCAATGTGTGAAAGATTAAAATATGCAAAAAAGAAGGCAATTGGGAGGAACTTACAACAGACATGACGTAGCTGAATGCGTTTACAACCATTTCAACTATCGTAGGAGTGCGAGTTCGACTCCCACTCCCGGGAGAAAAGGCTTTGAAGAGATTTACAAGGTATAATCGAAACAGCTGTCGCCTTGTCCGTCCTGATGTCACGTTGTTTAAATTTTTCCCAAATTATTAAATAAATTATAAAAAAATTAAAAAATTGCTTCAAATAAATGTTTTCATACATTTAGAAAAGCAATATGGGCAATCCGCCGATTATTAAAATCATACAAACAGACAAAATTGGTTAATTCGTTGTAGTTCTATAAATAGAACGAAAACAGCAACAAAAACCAAAGTTTCTTTGAAAACCGCCGTACCAAGCATAGTTTTAACACATAATTGCATACGAAGTATGCAATGTGTGAAAGATTAAAATATGCAAAAAAGAAGGCAATTGGGAGGAACTTTACAACAGGCATGACGTAGCTGAATGCGTTTACAACCATTTCAACTATCGTAGGAGTGCGAGTTCGACTCCCACTCCCGGGAGAAAAGGCTTTGAAGAGATTTACAAGGTATAATCGAAACAGCTGTCGCCTTGTCCGTCCTGATGTCACGTTGTTTAAATTTTTCCCAAATTATTAAATAAATTATAAAAAAATTAATTGCTTCAAATAAATGTTTTCATACATTTAGAAAAGCAATATGGGCAATCCCCGATTATTAAAATCTTTTATTTTTATTTTTATTTTTTTCTATACATATAATTGAATAGCAACTGCATGTAATTATGGTGTGAAACTGTTCAACAAACTACCAGAGTATGTTAAAACATCTCACAACATTATCACTTTTAAACGTGAAGTGATTCTGTTGTTACTTCAAAGACACGATTTCAGTATCGACCAATATTCATGATACAAGGCATTTAATTAACTGTGCTAAAAATCCTTTCTTTCTCTTTTATCTTTTAGTCAAACATTAAAAGAAACCAAAACCTTATATTTTATACTAACTATACTGTATTTATCAATTTGTGTTGCATTTTTATATAACATTAAATATCTTTTATTTTTATTTTATTTTTTTCTCTACATATAATTGAATAGCAACTGCATGACGGTATGCGTAGAAATTGTTAATTATCTGAGCTAAATTCTCACACAAAAATTAAATTTTTTGAGAATGCATATGTATTATTGTATACGTATATCCAATGAATAAAGGAAAAAAAAACCAAGGCCGACATGCGGGGAACTGTGCTATATTACATTTTGTATTAGGGCCTGGACGCTAGCGGCCCAAAGCAGTAAGGCATTTAAAATAATCGTTTTCCCACTTGCACGATTATTTACACACGCCCGAACCTTCCATAGTTAAAATTTAATTCTTTGGGTGAACCTCATATTCCCGACAATACAATATCAAAAAGCAAAATCCCGACGAGATACAATTAGACAAATTTTCTTCAAACATTTAACATTTGCAGAAAAATTAAAATTGAAGCAATTATTTCAAAAAAGAAAATATTCATATCTAGTCTTGACTTTTGGTCGGTATTCTGATTGGCCGGGATTTGGTTGCGTCTGGATTTTGTGTTCGGTAGGAAATATTTTTAATTGCAATTCATTAATTCATTCGAAAAATTAGTTAAACAAAAAAGCTATTTTTTTCTAATTTTTGAGAATAATGGTTGTCCTCATCTGGGGACAATGGCAGTTTAAGTATGAAACTTAGCAAAGAGCTTGTGTTCGACGAAATGTGATTTTGTACACAATCCCCATCTCCAGCGGCACTTAGAATGAGAAAATATGCACCGCAGTTGGTTTTTGAAGCCTTCAGGATTGTGTCCGTTGTTTTTCGATACAGCAAAACAACAACAACAAGGACGAGGTTGTCTGGATGAAGTAGGTTTCAGAAAAGTTCGCACAATGTGGCGTCTGTATGAAAATTTGTCCCTTGGGGATGTACTGTCAACTTTGCATAGTAAAACTTGTAGCCTCCAAGAATCGTTTTTGAACCACATTAGTGGAGCAATATTCGATACTATAATAATATAGTATTAAATATGCCAATAGATTAGAAAGTGATACATACAAAGTATCAGACCAATCCGATGTTAACACGTGCCTCATTCAGGTCAAAGTTAGGAAAAACAGCGATTTTTCAGAAAAAATTTTTTGTGTTTCGTCAGTAAAAGTGAAACCATTTATGCCAGGAACTTGACTCGTACACCATTCGATAGGTAATTTTATTTGTATTGATTTTGATCTTAATAGTATTTTTATAAAACGGTTATTTTTAGCAGTATTTAACATTTATCAGATCAGGTCATAGAGGATATCCCTAATTTTTAATTTCTATGCAAACGTCTATGGACATTACAATATTCAATGGTATACGAGTCAAGTTCCTGGCATAAATGGTTTCACTTTTATTGACGAAACACTAAAATTTTTTCTGAAAAATCGCTGTTTTTCCTAATTTTGACCTCAATGAGGCACCTTTTAACATTATCGGATTGGCCTGAAACTTTGCAATAATCATTTTCTATTTTAGGAGGGTGCCCCGAAAGATAGAACAAAAATTTAAATTCACCATATACCTTGTAACCACCCTAATGTGTCATAGTAATGCCTTCAAAAACACCTGTTAAGCGATAAAAATAATTAATGGTAATGCCCAACTGGGGGCATCAATACAAAACTATACTTAACCATTACAGGAGCTTGTGCACTCTTCACCAATGAAAAATTCTAAAAATTTGAATATATACCCCATAAGAATTTACTCCACAAAATGCCTATATGCCTTGAAATTTCACTTTATTGACACAATCAACATATGTTTATGTTTACATATAATATTTCTGCTATTATATCTCGTAATTGCAGCGGTGTTAAAGACAGATTTCGCTATTTGAAGAAGTCTCCTCGTACGGGGACGGTTGCCGGTAATGGGTTAATCAACATCTTATATTGGACACCATTAACGAAAAACAGATTGAAGTTGAAACGCGCATAAAATAAATGTGTTCAAAAATATAATTTTATTATTTAAATTAAATAAAAATAATAATTGGCCACCAATAATATAAAAGATACTGAAGTTGTAAGGCGCATTATAAAATAAACGTGTTCAAAAATTAAATTTTATTGTGTAAATTAAATAAAAATAATAATATGTCACCAATCTAATTTTTGAACACATTTATTTTATAATGCGCGTTACAACTTCAGTCTCTTTTTATTACTCCAATAAGTTTTAGAAAATTTAAGCAATTATATAAATAGACTTGTTCTCTTATTATAAATTACAAATTTACAAAGGTTTTATTTTATCAGGTATTGTCCTCAACGTTTCACGTTTAGCTTACCTTTTCCACATTGTTTGGCTTGTTTTCGTTTACAAGATCTAGATGCTGCAGAAATGGAAAACCTTTATTAGCTATTGTCTCCCCTTTTTCTAAAGTATTATATTCAGATAATTTAATATTATTGCAAAATACTGTATCTCTCTTCATGTTTGCAGATGGTATTAAATTTCCAATTGGCATAGCATTCGAGCCATTCAATCCGTGGTCGTTGCACATACCGATCTTGTTGTATATAATATTTGGATTGCTGACTATTATCTGGGCTTCTACTGTGCTAAAAGCGTTTAAAGATTTAATGTCAGGAGATAAATCGGAGGCCGGTGATGACGAGTTTATAACAGGGTTAAAACACGCAGTCATCATGTGGTCTGATAAGTCGGTAGTTGCAATGTTCTCCTCCCTAGTACTACCCTCACACTCGGAATCCTCCCTTTGTTTTGTAAATAAATTAAACGAATTTGGTTCTTCATAATGGGTACAAGAGCTTAATTCATTTTGAATGTTTTCCACGTCATTAATCGATGTTCCAATTATACTAACATCATCGCACATCTGCATTTCGTGCATTCCCTCAAAAAAGCTCTGCATTTCTAAAAAAAAGAAGAGAAAATATATTATTAAAATTAACAATTGTTTTTTGTTTTATCGACATATTGATAAAGGATTCAAGGTTCGATTCGAGGTCAAGGCCAGGATAATAATTTTTTTTATGATAATTATTGTTTTTTTTTGTAATATTGCTATAATTGAAAATTTTTATTTTGTTTTTGGAAGAGTAAGTAGACAAATTTTCAGACAACCTGCCATAGCTGCGCATATATATCCATTTCGAAGGGGGCTAAGCCAGTGGCATGCCTTTCATACAAGCCGAAAAGCCCGACTTGCCCAAATATTTCAACCCATTTTAAATTATATATTTTTTCAAAATGTGTGTAGTTATTTTCTGCTCGAAATGTGTTTTGTGCTTAAATTCATTCGTCTCTTTCAGTTGAATTTGTGTCATCCTGTGTTTTGCATGGGAACATTATGATAAAATGAACATTCATACGATTATAGCATGCTATCTCAGTAGCACACATGGGCTTTTATGAGGCTTTTAAAACAGAAAACCTTATATAGTTTTCTCGCTTTTACCAAAGAGAAGTCTGTTTAAGTTTCAGTTAATTGCGTATGGGCTCACTTTTTGCCTCTTTTAGTTCTTTTCCGCTTTTAAATAACCGAGACTTGCACCCTTTTTAAGCGGGAGACATTGGTGCTTTATCGGTAACCGTATATGTAACCTTATAACAGCTGATTCGACCAATCTTATGAGAATCAATGCAATCGATTATTGGTGCCACTAAGGTCGTAACCGTATCGTAGCCAACCAATTGGGGTTTGGTTTACCATCGTAACGATAAACAGCTGATTACGTTAGGGATACGGATACAGCGATACGACATACGGCACCAATGACTCCAGCTTTAATTTTATTCAAGGATACATTTATTTTCCAAATTAAGGTTATAAAATAAGTATAATTTAATTACTCGGTATTTTTATTTGCTTCACTTTTTGTTTTACAAATTATAATTTTAGCAAGGATTAGGATGCCGACATTAATATAAGCGCACTCAACGATAACTGACTGCCATTAGTTTTTTTGGTCGTCCGCTAAACCGCTTGCTAAGTAGGTAAATAGGTATGTATGTATGTAAGTAAAAACAAAGGAAGCGGTATTTGTTCACCGTACTTTAATTTATGACACTAAGGGTGTTCCAAAATTATAGCAAGCGGTTTATCCATTTTTTATAGGAAATTTAATTAATGTAAGTTTGAAGGTAAGTATCAATTTTAAGGTAAATATGCATTTTAGGGCAATTATAAATTTTAGGTAAATCCAAATTTAAAGGTAAGTATGAATATGAAATGTATATAATTCAAAAGTTTTACAGGTAAGTATAAATTTGAATGTAAGTATGAAGTAACATGTGTATAATTCCAAAGGTTTACAGGTAAGTATAAATTTGAATGTAGGTATGAACATAAGAGGTATCAAAATGCAATTAGGTTCCGTCCCATGTCTTCAACATGGCGCCCCGTCTGCGGAGTTATGAGATGGAGGAGTTCTTGGAGCTTCTCGAGCGTGGTCACCGCCGTGTTGAAGAGCTTGCGTAGATTGCGTTAGTCTATCCTATGGTTCTGCGAGTGCGCGGCTGGCCTCTCGATCGTACATGGGGAAGCCCTGCGCCGTTGTTCATAGCGCCTGTTGCGTTCTAGTGGGGGTGTAGATGGACATCGATTACGCGGCGTTGAGGCGGTCGGACGATGTAGTAGGGTATGATGGGCCCTGCCGCAGTGCTGGCAACTCCCGAACGACGTGCATTCCCCTGTCTTGTGGGACGTGGCCAGGCAATTGATACAGCACTTATGGACGCGAGCGGACTCGTGTCGCTCCGCTGGCGTCATCGCCAAGAAAGCGTGGCAATGCCGTAATGAGTGTTGGCGACAGCACAGCCTGCATTTTCCGCGCTCCATTATGATATCTGTGGAGAAATTTGAAAGAAAAGAAAAAAAGAAAACGAAAACAGAGGAATTAGCTGTGATATTGAAAGAGAAGGGTGGCAAAGAGATTTGGAGGGATAGGGCACAGGAAGTGTGTGAGAGGGGGGCTATGACATGGGTAATAAACATATCTTTGTAATGTTGCGCCTGATTGTGCCGTTCTGGGTGTGAATGTCTACGACGCGCACATTCTCGTCAGGTCCTACGTTTAGGTTTGAAATTCGACCTAGTCGCCATTCGTTGGGGGGCAGAAGGTCGTCTTTGATGACGACTAGGTCCCCTACCTTGACGTTGATTTCCTGGGCCTTCCATTTTTGACGCTTATGCAATTCCTTTAAATATTCATTTTCCAGCGATTGCTGAACTGATGGTGAAGTACTTTCAGTTTTTTCCATCGGTGAAGGAGACTAAGATTGTCGGTATTGGGTTCTGGGAGAGATATCAGGGGGGCTCCTCGCAAAAAATGGCCTGGGGTTAAAACGAGTAAATTATGGGGTCGTCGGACATTGGAGAGAGCGGTCTAGAATTGAGGACCGCTTCAATTCGAACTGGAAGTGTCGAGAACTCTTCAAACGAGAATTTATGGTTTCCGGCGACTTTGTGGAAGTGCATTTTGAATCTCTTCAGTGCTGCTTCCCAGAGACCGCCCATGTAAGGAGCGTAATGGGGGATGAACTGCCAAGAGAGGCCATGCAGAGCGTATTTGTCGGCTATGTCCGAGGCTTAGAAAAGACGATAGTTCTTTCTGAATTGTTCGTTGAGCTCCGACGAACGTTTTTCCATTATCTGACATTATCTTATGAGGCAGGCCGCGGCGACCGGCAAAGCTCTAAATGCTTCCGTTGTTAGGTCTGAACAGGCTTCTAGGCGAATAGCCTTGGTAGAGAAGCAGACAAACACACAGACGTAAGCCTTTGTGTGCGAGGCTCGACGTAGTGGTGATGTTTTGACGAGAAACGGGCCGGCAAAATCGACACCTATTGTGTGAAAGGGTTAGGTATATGTCGTCCTTTCCGCTGGTAGAGCAGCCATTGTCTGCGACTTCACGCTTCCAAAGGCAGCCGGTTCTATGTACCGGAGCGACTCGGGATTTTTCCCGACCAAGGACTGTCATTTCAGTGTGACCCCAAATAATTTGTTTCGTCCCTCCCACAAATTGTCATCCTCCCAGCAGCTCCTTGCAGCAGGACTGCTCCATATTCTCTTACTCCGGGAAGGCATCGAATCCTATCCGGGTCCGTCTCCTGACCCCGGTCCTGAGAAATGGTTTTGCTGCATCTGCCGGAAAAGAATCTTTTTTGGACGGTCATACTCTGTTCAGTGTGTCTCGTGCAAGGGATGGTTGCATCGGACAGGTTGTTCTGGGCTTGATCCCAAAACCCGACGTCCACGTAACTTTTATAAATCTTTTGTGGCTCCTTGCAGTTCACGCCCAAGGGCGTCCCGTAGTCTTCGCCTAAGCGCCCCCCTCCCACGACCTTCCAGCAGCCCCGCTGCTCAGCAAGCCACAACAAGTACCCGCTGCTGCTCGCGCCCCACGGCGCCAACAACTCAAATAGCTGATACCACTCATAACTACTACCTTCGTAGTAGAGTTGGCAGCAATGCTGAGCATCAGCCCCTGCCCCCGTCTTCTCTCTCTTTTCCGGCAGCAATCGTGCAGGTCAGGGAAACAGACTCTTAGTCCCTACCTCCGTTTGCACCGTCTACCAGAACAGAATATATAGGTTTGCGACATCCGCCCAATGCAGCTCCTGCCTTGGGTGGTGCCACTTTCCTAGATGTTCTGGTCTCCGCGACGGCAACCCCCCGACGGGTTTCATCGCGCCATGTTGCCAGGTCGCAAACCCAAATCATCCGGGTACCCCAATGCTTGCCCAAGGACGCCTAGTCCCAGGGCCACAACAGCAATTGCGTCCTGGCCTTCCACAACCAAGGCGTAGTCACCCGTCACTTACCCCCAGAGTGGCGGCGTCTCCCCTTATGCACTGCAGAATTCTGCAGTTAAACTGTAATGGACCAACTGGGAAGATCACGGAGATAGTCGATTTCATGAAGCGGCACAACATCCGCATTGCTGCGATTCAAGAGACTAAACTCACAGCAAGATCTGCATTGCAGACCTGCTCTGGGTATAATGTCCATAGGAAATACCGCGAGAGCGGAAATAGAGGCGGTCTCCCGTTTATCATACACCACTCTGTGCAATATTATATATTTGATCCTGGAATCGACCGCAGGGACAATGTCTTAGAACGTCAAGGCCTATCTGTCCGGTCGGGCGATGCAAACCTAGAAATCATCAACATCTACATCCCTCCTGCCACCTGTTGCCCCAGTGGATACCGCCCTAATATCAGGGCCTTACTCACTGGCAACAATCGCATTATCTTAGGCGATTTCAATGCCCATCATGATCTGTGGCATTCAAACTTGCGGGCGGACAGTAGGGGTGAGATGTTGGCGGATCAAATAGAAGAAACGACGTTCTGCACAATAAACGGTCACTGGTCATTTCAACAGCGATCAACAGTCAATACCTGAGCAAATTTCAAAGAGAATTTTACCCTCACTGCACTCTTTACTTTGTACTTATGACGGTGGCGCCACTTGTTACAAAAGAACACCAAAATAAGAAAACCACCAGATCGAAAAAACACACAAACTGGGAAAACAACAAAAAACTATTTTTTCAGTTATAAATACAAAACGAAAAACCCTTTTTTGAATTTACTGTGCAAAAAATTATGAGATACACCTATTTACTGCAACTTCTCCTCCAAGCGATATGAAAAATTAGTAACATTTTGTGCAAGTTTTTACGAATTTTCACTCACGCGAACGAATCTAATAAGATAATAAAACCATCCTTTTTTAATGTTGATGTTTCCGACAACATAAAAGTTTGAGTTGTTTTGGAATCGTTTCAACTTAAAGTGTTACGAAAATTAAACTTGCCGAATTACATGTAAAGTTCCTTCAGTTGTGAATTCCTGCGATTTGATTCTTTACTTTTCTATAACTTACAAGTTCTCTATTTAAAATGTTATGTCAAACATTTATACTACAAGTTTTGTTCGAAACAATTAAGTGTGGCAACTACATGCGAGAGAAGAAATTGAGAATGAGCTGAGCTGCAACTGAAAGAATTGAGAATCAGTTTTTTGACTACTATTTTCATTTCTATTGCAAAGCGAAGTTCAAAACTATAAATTAAATAAATTATAAAATATAAAATTTGGTGAAAGTGAGTTTATAAAACAAAATAATAAAGTGTATATGTTTAAAGTGTGCCAGCATATTTGATGTACGCCCAATTGAAGTTCGGTTAGTAAGTGCGTACATATGTATGTATATGTAGCAAGCATGCGCATGGGGTTAGTAATACATCTCCAAAATTAATACTGAATCAGAGGATCTATTGCACTCACAGCTTGGGGAGGGATAAAGGACCTCGAGAACCTGGAAGTAGCGGCAATGTTGGAAGTGGACAAAGAGTTCAGTGATGCTGCGAGTCTAACAAAGACCTTTTCGATCATGAGTGGGAGAAATGGAACTCCAGACCCTGAAAACAGCGGGAAAAATTCATTGCGTGAGCGCAGTAGCGGAAGAATTTGAGGAGAGACAAAGAACTCAATGGCGCTGCGAGTCTTACAGATAAAACTCCAACACAGTAATGTGGCATCGAGCGAGCTCCTCCTGACTCTTGAGGAGGGTTCGTTTGAGGTGGCGCTGATACAGGAGCCGTGGTTTTCATCTGGAGATAAGGTGTCTGGACTCGGCGCTCGCCGATTGAGCAAAGACAGAAGGCAGAGTTAGAGCTGCAGTCATGGTAAGGAAACACCTAGACTCGTGTATGCTATCTAACTTCAGGATCTAAGACCTAGCGGTAGTCGCAATAGAGGGGAACGGAGGAGTTCAAAAGGCTGGTGGATCAAGAAGCGTGCAGAAGACTGCTTGTCATAGGCGCCGATGCGAATGCGCAACACAACGTATGGGGAGGGACGATATTATTAGAGGTGGGTCCCTCCTCTGAGAGGTTGATAGATGTGTACATAAAGTCCATCGTGGATGAAAAGCTGTTCTCCACAACACATTATGCGTACACCAAAGGCAAGTCGGTAGACACCGCATTGCATAGGGTAGTAATAAGCATAGAGAAATCCCTGGAATATAAGGAGTATGCTCTAGGAGTCTGCTTGAACATTGCCGGGGCTTTCAATAATGTTGCAAAATGGGCGATTATGGATGATCTTAATTACATTAAAGTACATCCTGCCTTAATCAGATGGATCGGCTTCATGTTAAATTGCAGAAAGATTACATCACAATGGGGATTGTACGAGGCCACGAAATCAGTGGACAGGGCACGCCGCAGGGAGGGGTGCTATCACCTCTGCTGTGGACGCTGGTCATCAACCAACTGCTCAGGCGATTCGATGAGGGACCCGTAAAACTTACGGCTTACGCAGATGACGTTGCAATTTTCATAAGTGAAAAGTGCCTTCCAACTATTTGGTTTTTTTTATGGTTCGGGCGCTTCGGGATATTCATACCTGGGCATCTAATGTCGGGTTGAAAGTCAATGCGGAGAAGACGGATATGGTCTTGTTTACAAAGAGGTACAAGGTCCCAAATTGGACCAGGCCTAAGTTAGGTAGTGTGACCTTACAGCAGAAACCTTGCACAAGGTATCATCACTAGGAATCATCCTAGACAGTAAGCTCTCATGGAAGCTCAAAGTGGAGGAGAGGATCAAGAAGGCCTCAACGGCACTCTATGCATGTAAAAGAATGCTGGGGTGTACGTGGGGCTTATCGCCCTCTCTTTCTCATTGGGGTTTTACAGCGATTGTAAGCCCTATTCTATACTACGGAGTCCTTGTTTGGTAGAAAGCCACACAAAAAACAACATACCTCAAAAAATTAGTGGGGGTATGCAGACTATTGATGCTTATCATTACGGGAGCCCTGAAAACAACCCCGACGGCTGCACTGTATGCCATTCTGCACATTCCACCTGTAGCAAAGAACGAAGCATTAACAACAGCAACCAGGATCGGTGCCTCGGGGCAGCTTGAGCGCCGATCATATGGCCATAGTAGTATAGCGTCATCAATCGCAAGACGAACAGACTACCTGATTCCCTATCTGCTTTTCCAGGGAGATCTTAAGGCCACAATAGAGGTGGGCGGTTGGCGCAAGGGTGCGCAAATGGCGGACGAGGCGATACATGTGTACACAGATGGTTCTAAAGTAGTGGAAGGAGTAGGGTCTGCGGTATACTGTGCTGATCCGGTAATAAGCAGATCCTATAGGCTGCCGGATTACTGTAACGTTTTCCAAGCGGAAATATTAGCCGTAACCAAAGCAGTAGAAACCCTGGAAGAGAATAGCTTAAGCTGCAACCGTGCTAACTTTTATATTGACAGTCAAGCAGCAATTAAGGCAATAATCTCGCATAGCACAGCATCTAAATGCGTGTTAAGAGTGTAAGCAGTCTCTGGAGAGAATCGGGACAGGGAGAAGCATACATCTATATTGGGTCCCAGGGCATATGGGAATAGAAGCTTGAAGCTTGCTCCGTAGACGTCCCACGACTGGGCGAGATTAAGCGAAGGCGAGAGGTGCACACGATCGACCAAGCGGGAAAGGCGTGGGTTCAATCGCGGGGCTGTAAAGTGTCGAAGATTATGTGTAGGTCTTACAACCTTAGACTAACAAAGTTGCTTCTATCATTAAAAGAGAGGACTGTATACTCATGACGGGTATTCTGACTGGACACTGCCTTCTGGCGTCACATGCCTTTAAATTAGGGCTGGCCAGTGATAGCAGAAGTAGGAAGTGCGGGTTGGAGGAGGAAACGATCGAGCACGTTCTGTGCTCGTGCCCTGCACTTGGCAGGCTAAGACTCCAGCTATTAGGAGTGATACAGCTGTCAGATCAAGAAGCAGCAAGTGGCTTAAGTCCTAGGAAGCTTCTAGTATTTGCCAAGAGGACGGAGTTAATTTATAACATAGGTCCTGGTTTTTTGATAGGGTTTTTCAGTTTTGTCGTTAAAACAAACTTCTGGTAACACTACGGACTCAATTAGTATATGTGAGGTCCTCAAGGACCGGCCAGTTCAACCTAACCTAAAGATAAACACATG
Source organism: Eurosta solidaginis (assembly GCA_029619165.1). NCBI lineage: Eukaryota > Metazoa > Arthropoda > Insecta > Diptera > Tephritidae > Eurosta > Eurosta solidaginis. The sequence continues at coordinate 15,081 of JARSSU010034853.1, forward strand.
GATTACCCAGCTATTTTACGCAGTTCGATATTGAGTCAAGTGGACTTAATAGTAAAAGAAGACGGCGACATGCTCGCTTCCCGAGGCCGTCGGTTCTATGTACCGGACCGACTGGGGATTTTTCCCGACCAAGGACTGCCATTTCAGTGTATCCCCATTTAATTTGTTGCGTCCCTCCCACAAATTGTCATCCTCCAAGCAGCTCCTTGCAGCGGGACTGCTCCATATTCTCTTGCTCCGGGAAGGTATCCAGACCAATTCTAAATATTCTCGCGGAATTTTGTTCTCGCGGATTTTTTTATTCCCGCGGAAAAATTCCTCCAATTCTTTTCTCCTAGGGAGAAGAAAAATTGGGGAATAGGAATTTCGTATTTTCGAAGTCAGCTGTTTTGTCAATTGAACTTTCGTTGCGCATTTCTTATTTTGTTTAAAAAAATTGAAAAGTTTAATTATTGTTGCGAATTTGTTTGAAATTAAGAAATAAGGTATAAAAAATGCACATTATTGTATTTCATGTGGTATTCACTGAAATGAGTAATGAATTTGTGCCATAGCAACATCAACAGACGAGCATAAGAAGAAGACGGCGGGATAACACATATCCGCCGGAGTTGCCTGCTTTCATTCTACAAAGCAATTTTCTGGCGGCCACGTCGAGTTGAGTTCGCCTTTCGCCATATGCCAAAATCTATTTAAGCCTTCTTAAAAAATCCTTGCGCAATTTCTGGATGGCTGCATCAAATATGCGAAGAGCTCTTCCGTTGCTTATGATATACTTTTCGACTTAAAATAAAGAATATTGTGGTTGCTGTTGTTGTTATTGTATTAACAGTGAGAATATTGGGGTAGAATGTAAATAAATATTTTATCACACGTTTGTACAAATAAGTGTTCTTTCTTAAAATAACCAATTTCCTTTAACTATTTTGATCCATTCCCTTTAATTTAACTAGTGAAAAAACTCCTATGAAATGGCAGAGAAATCTCCCTCTCCCTTACATTCATAATACCTACTTTTCTCCCATTACCGGTTTCCGCTTTTTCGAACATTGTTCAGAATAGGAGGAAAGGCAGAAGTGAAAAAACTCACAAGGAATTTTTATTTAGAATACGAGGAATGGGATAAGGGAAAAAACTCGCACGGAATTTTCGTTTAGAATTGGGCTGATCGAACACAATCCGGGTCCGTCTCTTGACGCAGGTCCTGAGAAATGGTTTTGCTGCATCTGCCGGAAAACAATCTTCATAGGACCGTCATACTCTTGTCAGTGTGTCTCGTGTAAGGGATGGTTGCATCGGACAGGTTGTTCTGGGCTAGACCCCAAAACCCGACGTCCACGTAACTTTTATGCGCCTCAGCGCCCCTCCCCCCCCCCGCCCCGCTGCTCAGCAAGCCACAACGAGTACCCGCTGTTGCTCGCGCCCCACGGCGCCACCAACTCACAAGTGTAGCGGCAGCCTGTGGGTTAATGCGATGGTAAGGATGTTCAAACATTTACGTATGTATCTGTGTGCATATACCAGCATAGCTACGTTCACATGTATTAGTAACTAGTAGGAAGCAAACACTTGGATAGATGCTCGAACACGTATCTGTTAGTATGCGTGAAGTTAGTTCGTGAAAGTTTATATCCGTCGTTTCCCGCTGTAGGATGCCGATATAATTTAAACTACGACCGTTCAATTCAATAGTAAATTTTATTCTGATTTTTTCAGTTTTCATTTTTTCAAATTCAAAAGTACAACTCGTTTACATATTTTTTTCAACGAGTCACGTACACTTATTTCCCTTTCAAAAATATGTAACGAGTTCAACAAGTGTATGCCCTTTCGAAAACATTCATACAAAACATAAATGTTTTATAAATTGAAAATATACGTAATGACATACATTTAAATATTTTACATAACATAAACATACAAATATTTTGGAAAAAGTTATCTTCATTATTGATTATTTGAAACAAAGCTTTCTGCTTTAAATATAAACCCAAAAAGTGTAACACAGTACATGTATATACAAGTATTCATGCTACAATTCGACCATCCTGACAATTGAGATCACCTGATCTCCAATTCAATCTATCAAAATTAAAAACTAATTAAAAAATGTGTTTACAACAAAAAATGCTACAATAATTCGACCATCCTGACATCTTAGATCTCCTGATCTTCTGTCTTACCCCAATTTTTCTCATTCCCCGAAAACCACGGACGCATATTACTGATTGCCCACACCCCAACATAAGGTATTCTAGACTGTTGAAAACCTTCAACATCTTTCACTACATAACGATCATTTTTAAGTACTTTATCTATCATATATGGTCCTTTAAATTTCGGAATAAGTTTTTTATGTACACCGACACTAGAATCAAAGTTTTTAAGCATTACGTAGTCTCCTTCTCGAAATATAGTTGGAGCTTTTCTCTTACTATTCACATATTCTTCATTATACTTTTGCAACTTTTTTCATTTTCTGCAGCACTATTTCTAATAACACAAAGAGATCTTGGCTCTTGAATTTGTTCCAACTCAATTAAATTCTCCTTCAAAACATCTAACACATTGCCTCGTTGTTTAACCTCAAACAACATTACACTAGGATATTCTTTTATAGTCCTATGTAATGTATTATTTAACGCAAATTCTACAGTTTCTATAACATTATCCCAGTAAACATTTTTATCCGAACTAGACAATTTTGCAATCATCGGACCTAAACTTCTATTTATCCTCTCAACTTGACCGTTTGCTTGTGGCGAGCCTGTAGCTATCTTAACATGATTAACATTCTCCTCCTTCAAAAAATTAGAAAACTCACCAGAAGTAAAACAACTACCCCTATCAGACACAATCGTTTTAGGACGACTATACGATCGAAAATAAAATTTTAAAGCAGAAATAACTTCTTTGGTGTTGGTTGTTTTCGTTGGATATAATTTTACAAACTTTGTAAAGGCATCTACCACAACTAACAAATGTTTTACTAGTCTTGAATTATCTACTGGACCAAAATGATCTATATGTACTATTTCAAAAGGTATACTCCCTTTAGGAATACTATGTAAATATCCCTCTTCGCGACCATGTTTAGCTGAGAACGTTATACACTGCAAACAATTTTGAATATGAATAATAACTTTTTGTTTCATTTGAGGAAACCAATAACTTTTCGAAATAACATCCATTGTTTTATCTATACCCAAATGCCCCATATCGTTATGATATTTAAATAACACATGATTTTCCATATTTTCTGGAACATAAAATAAAACCGAACCATTTTGATTTTTTCTATAAACTACACCGTTACGCATTTCGTATAAGTTATGCTCTTTTTTCTCTAAAAAATTACGCAACTCCTTTATTTTCTGCTCATTATTTTGGCAAATAATCATATTATCTTCAAACGTATTTGTTTCTATTACTAAAATATTATTGCAACGACTTAATGCATCTACATGTTGCATGCGACTTCCAGAACGATGCTCCAGTACATAATCATAATTTTGAAGTTCTAATGCCCACCTTGCTATCCTTGGATTTAATTCTTTTTTATTCAAAGTTAACGCTAACGAATTACAATCTGTAACTATTTTGAATTTCAAACCTTGCAAATAAACTCTAAATCTTTTAAGAGCATAAATGATTGCAAGAGTTTCAAGTTCAAAACTATGATATTTTGATTCAGCCTCACTTGTTCGTTTAGAAAAATAAAATACTGGATGCAGTTTCCCGTCTTTTTTCGCTGCATTAAAATCGCTCCGAAACCTGCACTACTTGCATCACAATGCAACTCTGTCTCATCATTAGGATCATACAAAGCTAAAATAGGCGACGCCAACAACTTTTCTTTGAGATTTTCAAAACATAACAACTCATTTTCCCCAAACTGAAACTTCTTATCTTTTCTTGTTAAATCATACAATGGCTTTGCAAGCAAAGAAAAATCTTTAACAAACCTGCGGAAATACGAACATAGTCCAAGAAAACTCTGTACAGATTGTAACTTTGTTGGAATTGGAAAATTTTTGATTGCTTCTAATCCTTATTGTCTGCTCGTATACCATCCTTTGTAATAGTATATCCTAGATACTTTACTTGACTTGCTAAAAATTCACACTTATCTAACCTAAGCATCAAATTATTTTCAACAAGATTTCGAAAAACTTCCGATAAAATTTCTAAATGTTCTTCTATAGTTTCTGTAGCTATCATTATATCATCCAAATATATAATAACCTTACCCTGTTTGATCATATCTGCAAAGACTTTGTTTACAAATCTTTGAAATGTTGACGGAGCATTCCTTAACCCAAAAGGCATTCTTAAAAATTCGAACTGTCCAAGTGGAGTAACAAACGACGTAAACTTAATTGAATCTGGATCCATATAAACATGGAAAAATCCATTTTTTAAATCTAACTTTGTAAAAATCTTTTTATTTACCAACCTATCAAGTAAATCATCAATCAAAGGTATTGGATAATTATCCTTAGCTGTCACTTTATTAATTGTCCTAAAGTCAACACACATCCTTAGATCCCCAGTTTTCTTTCGGACCAATACTATAGGTGACACAAACTCAGACTCACTTGGCCTGATAATATTTTGCTCTAAATAATCGTCTAATAATTTCTGTAACTCATTTTTTTCACTGTAAGACAAACGTCGAGGTGAACAACTAAACGGCTTAACACTACTTAACGCCAATTTCATCAGACATTTCACCTTTGGTTCCATCGGTCGTGGCCAACTCACATAATATTTTTTAAATAAACCAATAAGTTTTGTTTGATCCGTAAATTTAACATCATCTCCCACCTTAAGATTTATATCATCATTATCATTTGGAGAAATTGCCAACAATACTGTATCAAACAAAACTTCATTATTATTTTTCTGTTCAAAATTAGACACCATTTTTTTCACATCTTCACTACTAAAATTCTTCGACAAATTATCATCATTCTTCCCATTATAATTTATACTAATATCACAAATATCATCTTTACAATTATCAGCACATATTTTATCATTTTTATTTATAACTCCTAATACCGCGTTATTCTGAAAATTTATTTTAACTTCACGTTTTTCCCTTAAAATTTTAAACCCTCCAATTTTCAAAAAATCTCTACCCAATACTGCATCATATCCCATTGTCCTATCAGCAACCACAAAAAGAGTTATATTAAACTCCTCTTCATCCAACAAAATAGAACACAAAAGCTTTCCATAAGTTTGAACTCTTGTTTTATTTAATCCATAAAATTCAGAATTACTATTTAAAAATAAACTAACATCAACTCCACTGGGAATGTTAGACTTCCGAATGAAACTAATTGGACTTCCGGAATCTATCAGGCAATCTAAAGAAAAATAAAAATTACCAAAATGTCGAACTATGAACGAAAAAGACCTTACATATTCATCTCCCTCTACATGATGTACTGTCTTATTACGATCTGGGCATTCATTGATCCGATGAGCTTTGCTTCCGCAATCATAACAAGCTCCCTTCTCTATCTTAGGCTTTCGGCACTCTGAAGCATAGTGACCCATTGAGTTACAATTGTAACATCTTATATTTGCTTTATTTGTAGAAGCTGAGTTCAAAAAATTTTCCTACAACTTCTCGTTGTTTAACTTTTGAAAATGCCTGCAGCAACTGTGCTTTACTATTATAACATTGCAAATATGCCTGAAT